>NTHP01000109.1:2106352-2142789 GCA_003416845.1 Oplegnathus fasciatus
GGTTCTAGCATTTTCCTCACTCACTGTGCAGTATCACTGTTTTAGAAATATAAACGTCATTGTTTTAATATATCTGTCTCTCCTGTGGATGCCAAAGCAGGTGCTGCTGTGGATGCAGAGCTAGCCAAAGCCATAATGGCTCGTTCTTTCCAGCCCTCTCTCCTTGGCCCGGAGGCCTGGGAGGGATACATCTTTTCTGACCTGGAAATCCGCATCAAAGAGTCCACAGATCTCTATGGAGCAGTACTCTGGCCCTCGGTACACCTGGACTTACATATTATCCCAATATTTAGCTGCTGAACATCCTCTCTATTTTGAGCCCTGCCAGTGAACTATAAACGTGTGTCTCCCAACAGGCAATGGTGTTGTGTCATTTCTTAGAGACCAACCGAGACAAATACAACCTGACAGACAAAAATGTGATTGAATTGGGTGCTGGAACTGGGCTCGTCACCATCGTATCCAGCCTGTTAGGTACGGGAACAAAACAATCCAGTGATTGGCTTTGGTAGTTTGAACTTGTTTGGATTTTCAGCCTCTTTGACTTAATCTTTCAGTGTTTGGATCTCATTCCCTTTAACGCTCAGCTGCACCGTCTCTCTTCAGGTGCTAAAGTGACCTCCACTGACCTACCGGATGTGTTGGGGAACCTCCAGTACAATGTGATGCGCAACACCAAGGACCGATGCAAGTACATCCCTCTAGTAGGTTTTTGTATTTATATTTCATACTGTCGGCTTGAAAACGTATAAAATATATTCAGATGTTGCTTCTTGGTGTATGTTTGGATCATGGACCCAGTTGTAAAATCTACTGTCATTCCATATTTCCAATGCAGCTAACACCAAAGATTGATGACATAAAACACCCTAAGAATATGCAAAAGGGGACTTTCCCTTTTAAAAATCTTTTTTTTTTAAACAAGGGATATGATATATTTGTTTAATACTGTTAAATAATTTGTTTCTAGGTCACAGAGCTCATCTGGGGTCAGGGGGTGGAGCAGCGTTTCCCTCGTGCCACACATTGTTTCGACTACATCCTGGCAGCTGACGTGGTGTACGCCCATCCTTACCTGGAAGAGCTGATGGACACCTTTGACCACCTGTGCCAGGAAAACACACAGATCCTGTGGGCCATGCGCTTTCGTCTGGACCCAGAGAACAGCTTTGTGGATCGCTTTCGGCAGCGCTTCCTCCTGGAGGAGCTGTATGACCTCCCCAGTCTGAGTATCAAACTGTACCGGGCCTGGAGGAAGGACAAGGGGACCAAGGACCAAGGAGAGGCTGCTGCCTGAACTGTTAAACAGACACACACTTAATATTCATTTTGTGAGTGTGTCTGCCGAATTGGGGCAAATTCGTAAATTGTGTAGCAGAATGGGGATGTTTTATTTATTCTGCCATGCCGAGTGTTTTCATGGATCTCATGTACAAATGTCTCTTCTACACTGAGACTTTATGGTGTTCGTAGTTTGATATGCCACTATATCACAATATCAAGTTGTGATCCAATCTTTTTACACAGTTTATTATATTATTCACAGGATTTACTGGTGTATTTATTTTTGTCTACTAGTGACATTTCAATAAAATGCAACAACACCACAAAACAACCATTGAATTCAATCTGACATGGCTTCAACAACAGCTGAAAAGTCTGATTTATTGCCGGACTGTTGATTTGCATTTCACGTAGGTGAACTTTAATAAACTGGCAACACTCAAAGCTATTTCATGTAGGCGTTCAGAAAGTGGGCATTTCAAAAGACGTCACATTGGTCAAGGACCACCTCTAGAGGATTACATTCAGTGATTTTATTAAAAACTGGTTGTCATCCACCAGCAGCATGTTCTCACATTTGAAGTCTTGGCTGTGTATGTTGTTTTGGTCCAGTCAGCTCACAGCACTGATGATCTGGCAAACATGACTCTGGATTTTTCCAGTGGTTTTCTGATGACCTGTGTGACTTCACATGGACAATATGATCAGGTTTTCCAGTTAGTGTGTGCCAGTTTCAACAAGGACAGGAGAAGCATATATTTATTTCAGTATCTCAATAATTATTGAATGTACTGCCTATAATGTCACTGATGGTTCTCTTAAGATGGATCCTCTGGGGACTATGAATGACTGAAGTGTGAACCTGCTTACGTTAATAACAGTCAGCAGCAAGCACAGCTGAGCTACAAAGTGCAACTTACACTGGTGAAAGTTTAGCCAGGTCTGGCAATGTAGAGCTGAGCCTGAAAAACGAAGACTGAGATGTCCTGAAAGGGACACCATACAGAGGATACACCCTTAGGATTTAGGTTTCCTCTGGCACCATCCTCAGGCCAAACTTTACAGTTTTTGCTCCTCCAGTGGTAAGGGTTTTAAAAAGGAAACTTTTTTTCTCCATTTTGCAATTATTTATCCATCCATGGATTTTGTTTTGTGATGAATAATTAAAGTGGCTGTAATAGATTTTTTTATAACAACAATTTATCAAATTACAATGTGAAAACAATGTGACAATGTGAAAGGAGTTGCTCATAGTGATGAACCTGCAGCTCCCCTCGGCTTTACAGAGCTTTATACTGAGTTTCACCTCATTGTTTGGCTGTCCAGCTGCAACTTTACTGTTCTGATTCACTGTCACTGTTCTGATAGTGTAGTTTTCAGCTAAAACGCTCTAAGAACCCACTGTACGCTACCTTCTCAGCACCAAATGGCAGACAGACACAGTTAGCGACTCACTAGTGAACACAGTGGAGCATTTAACAGCTGAAGAGTGAGATATTTCCCTCAGGAGTTGGTGGAGACCAAAGATAGAGCTAAAAGAGAGTGAATATTGGACTTACATTCGCCAGGTGGACAGAAACTCCAAATGAATGATAATGTTGCTCCGTAACTGCTGGATGTATAAATAAGCAACTGTTAACTGCTAACAAGTTCACCATATCAAATTAAAAGGTGATAATACCTGTATATCAATGTTGTATTCACAGCTTGTTCCAACTGCCCCAAACTGGCCAAAGAAATCGGTTATTGCAGGTTTAACATTACAGCCTCACAGGACCACTGTGACTTGCTGTTTTGTTGTTTTATTTACCAGAAACTTCATCATTTAACTTGAACTCTAAGATTACTGTAACTTTCTAACATCAAAGTAAAACTGATATAGTTTTTAAACAATGATTCTTTATTACTGGTAATCACACTTTATAGCTGGGACAGGAACATATATAAAAGCACAACAAGGTTATTGCTAAACTGAAAAAATATTTTGTTAATATTTTTAGACTTTTAGACAATGTTCATCACCCTTGCACGATGTGACATGCATGAATGCACGTCAAAAATGATGGGTCTTCTATTTTCATAATATCATAGAGGCCCACACTACAGCAGGAAATCAATAGTCACAATCTCCTCTGTATGAACGTAATGATCACACTGCACATTTAAGAATCATCGCAAAAACATCTTCCATTAACCAAATGCACATCATTGCAAATTTATTGCTGATGTTCATTCTTTTATGTTTACACCTAGATGAGCCTTCCTTGGGTGATATTTCATCAGCAAAGCTTTAAGGAGGTCAAATTAAAGATCACATCCATATTGGGCAGTATGTGCTGCTTCAGTAACATGAACATCAGCGTGTCCCACACAAATTTTGCATGTTTTGGAAACGCACCAGTTAGCTTGATTATCTCGGAAATAGCAAGTTGGAGCCACCTGCTATTTATGTGACCTACTAAATCTGATATCTCATTTATGATTCCAAATCCCCAAACATTTTCTGTCCTGCCATTCCTTGTCTTTTTGCCCGTGTGATGGATACGTGGTGTTTGGCTGCAGAAGCACAGGCGTACTGAAGAGCTGGATTAAAGAGGAGCAGAGGGGATATCTAAGCTGGTGGCAGTGAAGCGCAGTGTATCATTGTCAACACAAACAAATACTCAACAGCTGAAAACCGTCTGCAGCCGGTTGACTTTATCGCCCTTTCAACAGTGTCTTGGTAACAAACAACCTTTCACTGAGAGACAGATGCTGCCTGTCATCAAGCTTAAAAACTCTCATCTTTTATCCAAACAAGGCTGCACATCAACAACACAGTTGGGCAATGACCTAACCACTGTGTACTCCTTATTAATGTGTCAAACCATCCTGGTCCTGGCTGGACTTCAAGCTTTGGGATGTGAGTGGATTTAGATTGACGATACCTGAAACTGGGAGGTGATACTTCATGGTCAAAGGCTGTTAAACTGTAACCGGGTGGAGGGCTAATTGAGGTTTATGTTACAAGAACCCCCTTCTTTTCTTGGGGGGTTGATGCATGCCAGCCTGATCCTGTTACCTCCCATCTCTGGTGAAGCAATTGAGGCCATTGCAGGCAAAGCAAGCAAGTAAACACAACATAGACACGTTCCAGACTACACGCATCCTTCTTTGCATAGCCTTTTGCATGATAAGACCTCCTTTCTTCAGTTATCTTTATTGTCTGATAAAAGTGTTGCCAAGGAAGTGACACCAACTTAACAGCAATTAAAATGATTTCATGAGGCTTTTAAGTTTTAAATGTTTTGGTGACAACACACACATTCAAGCGCTCTTTGTAAAGATGCTTTCAAGCCAAATAAAAATCATGTATTGGTCTGGTTTTCAGCAGAGCTTATCCCTCTATGTGTCTCTGTGACTATTTGTAGACTACTAAATAAAACTGATGCATTACCAGTGTAATGTGCAATATCTGGACTGATTTGAACCCACAATGCAAATCATAGAAAGTTGTTTGATCATTTCAGCTGGAAAGTTAGTACAAAAGCTGGTTTTTACATGCTGGTGTTCCTTCATATCACATCCATTCACATTATATCCAGTATGAGGTTACAGACCATGAAGGCTTCCAAGAAGCACAAGCAGGGAAATCCATAAGCGTCACTGGAATCAAAGATCCGTGGCTGTTGGTATCATGACATTCCTGTCGTTCTCTTTCTCCTTTTGGCTCTCTCACCAAGTCATCTTCATTGGTGTGTATGTGTGTGTGTGTTTGTATCTACGTGCTCTCTGCTCCTGTATCTTGCTTGCGCTTATTCCTCCTAGGCACGGCTCTAAAAATACCCTCATGCCCTTGTGATGATGATGGGTGTGTCCAACAGGATGCTGAGTCTCTATAACCTTACAGTCAGAGGTCTCCGGATGCAGTCAGATTGCTCCTGAGATCTTTCGCTGGAAAATAAAGCAGCAGCAGGTAGGTCAAAGGTCACGGGTAGGGTGTTGGAACGTGAAGTTTTCACTATATTTGCAAAAGCTATGGGGGAAGTGCTTGTAGGGAGGTCTTTTTAGAAAGAATTTGGATAGTATGTTAGGGTTTGGAAAAGTGTCTCTCATGTCTGAATTTCAAAGTGAGTTTTTACATTTTTATTGTGCTGTTTATGGACAAATATGCGATGGTCACATTGGAGGGGTGTCTTCTCCCACACTTGTTTTGCCTTATTTTGCTGGCTGAACTGTACAACTGCAGTTCAAAGAAAAGAAATAATTATATAAACACAGGTAAATTATGGAGAGAAAGGCTGAAATCACAGTAGCAAATGATTCTTATATACACAAAAACAATCATGAACATAGTCTTGTATTTCCCCTCATCTGCTCTCTTTTATTCTTGTTTTGATAATGAAGGATTTCACAATAGTATCAAAAACTTGAAAGAAAAAAAGCTAATCAAGAACCATAAAAGGGAGATTAAAAAAGAAGCAGAACATTATTACATAAAAAAAAGTTTAATTGAAGCTCGATCTCTAATGCACTTAACGCATTTTCTCTATTTTTACATATGTAACTGACAATATCTGTCTGTTCCCACTCTGACCATATGAAGGATTTTATATGGATACTTTGTCCACACCCTTTGCGGAGGAAACCAATTATTTGAGAAGCGGAGAGGAAGACGAGGAGGAAGAAGAGGTGGAAGAAGAGGAAGAAGATGAGGAGGGAGATGAGGAGGAAGGAGAAACAGAGGAGGAAAAAGGTACGATGCAATAAAAACAGGAAGTAACGTTTCCAGACTCACACCGAGCAGAGATGGGTTTCATGGTGGTTCAGACCACAGAGATAACGAGCGTCTGACTTTTGTACCATTCAGAAGAATCAGCCGTCCAGAAACAACAAAGACCGGCCTGGGCTCCGCATTTCTTCTGCAGAGTGGCCAAAGAGGTGTACTATTATGTTGGGCAGGAGATCATCATCGAAGAGGGTCTTGACTCCTATGCAGGCATGATATGGCCAGCGGTGAGTAGCAACTTTTTTGAGATTTGCAACAGTACCTATGTACAACATTACACTTGTCAATATTGTATTTAGTAGGATGGCTCTGTTTTCTGATGCAACATGTCACAGTTCTGGATTATGTGGATGTCATATATCGACCTGCTGCTGCCTCCGCTCTGAGGCTCCTAGACTCCTTTTACCACTCTGCCCAGGCCTGTCTGAGAGACATAATAACCACTGGTACTTATTCATCTACAAAGACAGCGGTCTCGTGGAATAATCTGCAATCTCACCTAAACATCAAAACACTTGTGACCTCTCACCTCTCTGTGACTCAAAATCCTCTCGATTGCCCTCAGGCTCTGGCTCTCTGTCACTACCTGGACACTCATCGTGAACAGCTGAGTCTTGTGGACAAGGCAGTCCTGGAGATCGGGGCAGGAACTGGCCTCGTGTCTGTTGTGGCAGCACTCCTCGGTAAGAGGTTCGACTTTATCTGCCGTTTGCACAGGTACAGAGTACAAGTCAGTCAAAAGACAAGAAACAAAGAAGAGGAGGCGGAGGGTGGGGTGGGTAACGAGTAATTAAAAAGAAGAAGAAACACAGAGAACACATCTGGGTCACACATGATTAAAAAATAGAGTTAAAAGAAATAAAAATAAAGGTAGAACTTGTATGTACTAGCTTGTACAGTTCTCACCAGCAGGCCTATGTCACATGGACTGTAACAGTCTTACTAGTATGAGAAAGTCAGTATGTCAATAGGTCAGTATGTGTTCATGTATGCTGTAGGTAATTCAAGGTCCCACTGTGTATTAGGGCATCAGGTGAGTATCTTTCTCTAGCCTAAAAGGAAAAAAAATGTGTGAAATGGATTTGAAAAGTTTTAATGATTTCTCTGACTGTCCTCAGGTGCCTGGGTGACTGCCACAGACCTTCCAGTGGGCCTGAACAACCTGAGAGTCAACCTGTGCAGGAACACCAGGGGCCACTGCAGACACATGCCACAGGTGGCGGCTCTGTCCTGGGGCTACGACCTGGAGCACACCTACCCAACATCCGTCTACCGGTACGACTATGTGCTTGCAGCTGATGTGGTCTACCACCATGACTTCCTGGATGAGCTCCTGGTCACTATGAAGCATTTCTGCAAACCAGGAACGACTTTGATCTGGGCCAACAAGGTCAGGTTTGAGTCTGATCTGACTTTCACTGAGAACTTTAAAAAGGCTTTTCACACAAGCCTGCTGGCCGAAGATGGAGAGATGAAGATCTTCATGGCAAAGTGTAGAGAAGAGGAGAGAGAGGGTGGCGTGGGGCTGGAAATCAAAGATCTGCTGAGAGAGAAGGAGGAAGAAAAGCTTCACCATGTCAGTCTAGAAAAAAGGAAAGGAACAGAAGATGATAAAGATGCAACAGAGGAACCTCACATTTCAGAGCTGGAAAGAGGAGATGATGAGGAAGAAAAAAACAAGCATGAGTCTGATGAAGATGAGGAGATGGAGGAGATAATGGCCCTCAAAGATAACCACTATAAAGAGGATGAGAGGGATAAACCAGAGAACAAGAATTCAAGTTGTCGCACCTCAGACAGTGATGAAGACATTACAGGTGAGTCACCTACATGATCTGCGATGTATCAACACATCAAAAGAGTTCAAAATCCAATTTCCTTCTGTTTAAAGGGCCAGTTCACCAAAATTACAAAAACAAAAAACATTTTCTCACTTGCCATAGCCATGAAGAGAGTTTTTCTTTTATTTTCTTTTTCGTTTTGAGATATCTGCTGCCACCTCAATGTTATAGGGACTAATTCTTCGGTACAAAGTAGTCCTGATTAAAACTGTTCCTAGTCGGTGGCTTATCTAGACTAACAGGGAAACTGATTCAGGAAAGATAGCCATAGTGGCGTGGCTCTAAGGATGGCAATGTTTGTTGGTTTACTGATCCTCCACTTTGGTCCAGACTGAAATATCTCAACCATAGACTTTATATACAGTCTGTGGTTTCTAACTGGCATGAGATTTTGTACAGACATTCATGGTCCCCAGAGGATGAGTCCTAATGACTTTGGTGATCCTCTGACTTTTCCACCAGCTCCACCATGAGGTTTACATGTGTGGTTTTGAGTGAAATAACTGCTGGATGGATTGCCATGAAAGTTGGTACATGTTCACTTTCCCTCAGGTTGAATTGTAATAACTTTGGTAAATCCTTTAAATTTCACTTTGTCAAAGCACAGCTAAGGCTGATGGGAATGTCATTAGCTTTGCAGATATTTGGTCATAAACCAAATATCTGCAGTGCTAATTAGCAAATGTTAGCATGCTAACATAATAAACAAAGATGATGAACGTGGTAAACAAACCTGCTAAACATCAACATGTTAGCTTTGTCATTGTGACCATGTTAGCATGCTGATGTTAGCATTCAGCTTAAAGCAACACTGTGACTAAACCTCACAGAGCCGTTAGCATGGCTGTAGGCTCTGTAATCAGTGTTGTGGCCACCACAAACTAAATCACACTCATCTCCATTGTATTGGCATGGCAGCAAAAAAATGTAAAAGGTAGATATCTCAAAACTAAATCTATCTGCAAGGCTAGATACCACAGTTATCACAGCAAGTGAGGAAATACATTTAGGGGAACCAACCTTTTATTATGCATAATTATATTGATTATAATTAATAAAGATAAATAAAGAGGGTACAACAGCATTTATTTTTCTTTGATTTTTAATTCTGTCCATCTCAACTTACTGTTGAGTGAAAAAACAGCTTTGGGATTTTAATACATCTGGCAAGATTAGTGGCAAGAATTAAATTTGAGATGTGACACATATATGGCAAAATCAAATGGTGGTGAAGCCAAAATGTGGTGAGACCAAAACTTATAAACTGTCCTCAGTGAAACCAGAGTGATGATGTACTCGTCCACTGGTGTAGAGTGTCTGAACTTATAAGGAAGAGAAGCAGGGACTCATTTTTTCCACTGCAGTGAGGCTATTTGGTTGACATACAAAATGATGTCAAGTCCTGTGCCTGATGTCTTTTTATTGCATCATATCAAGAGACTCATCAGCTTTGCCTTTTAATTTATGTCTGTGTTGTGGCATTGTGTGTTCACAGTGTATTTTTGTCTTTATTGTGTCACCTCTGTTGAAGTTTTGATTCCATCTCCTCATCACAGGACAGGCGCACATCAAACAAACAGTGGTGCAGCAGGACACAGCACCAGCCTGGGTTCGCAGCATCAACAGCAGCCTTAATAAAGATATCTACCATTACGCCGGGAAGGACATTGTCATTCATGAGTCCATAGACTCTTATGGAGCAGTGATGTGGCCAGCAGTGAGTACCTCTGAAAACATTAAATGAATACATTGAAGGTTATAGAAATATTCAGACATATAAATAGAAAACTTTCTGGCTAATATTTTCAAAATCATTACAGTTTTCAACCAGTAAGCAATGTTGTCTTAACAAGCCACAGTAAGAGGGGTGTGTCTGTTTGTCCTGCAGGCATTGGCTCTGTGCTCCTTCCTGGACAACAACAGGCAGAGGGTGAACCTGCAGGGGAAGGAGGTGCTGGAGCTGGGAGCAGGAACAGGACTGGTAACCATTGTGGCCAGTCTGCTGGGTGAGCAGTCTCCAGTTCAATTCAGACAACAAATACATAAATCCAGTAATAATAAACATAACAGAAGCTATAGTGGATTTATGTAGGGTAAAAAGCTGTAGTGATCTGGTATTATTATTATATGATTTTAGCAAACTGTATTTGAACTATTGCTTGGTTTTGGTACCTTACATCTCATTACAACAAATGAATGTGCATCACAAAAAAGCTACAAAATCAAAGCACTCTTATGGCAGAAAAACTCTCTTAAGTATTTTTAGCCAGTATTTTTGCATGTAATTTTGTACTTAAATATGCTATAAATAGCATATTTGCTATAAATAGCATAAATATGCTATAAATAGCATATTTGTCTTACATTCACTAACAAGGACCGTGGCATTTATAGATACAAATGAGTTTATTGGAATGACAGATGGGGTTTGGAAGGGTTGAATGAGGATTGGGTATAGAGCGATGAATGGAGGTTGAATGGGGATTGATGATGGGCCTGGAGGCATCAAGGAGCCCAGGGAGAGAGACTCAGGTTGGGGGCACGTCTCGATGAGGTTCGGCTTCATCGTCCCCCTGTGGTTCTTGTGTTGAGCGCAGTGGTGTGTGAAGACTTTTTTGACTGGGGTGGCCCGAGTGGGACACTGACTTATGCAGGGGTGGCATGAAGTATACATGCGCAGGCACACACACACACACACACACACACACACACACATACATGCCGGAATAGCTTTAATTTGCCATTGCTGTCTGCACTACTCATATCTACTTCAATTACTAACATTACAGTATCTTCCAGTCTCTTACGTCCCTGTGTTTAAAATTTTAATTTAAAAGATAAATAGACCTACCAATCACAACACAACAGAGTGGCACCATACAAATGTAATATAAAGTAACAGTAACAGTAACAGTATAAAGTACCAACAAAATTAAAACAAATAAGCCTGTGTAGATAAAATATTGTATTGACAAAATTGTGCAAAATACAAATCTCTGACAGAAAATGTGCTACAGTAAAATGCCACAGAAGCCCAAGATACATTTGTTAATTACAACCATCCTAGACATTAAAAATGATTAATTTGCCTGTTCTTGTGTAGGCTTGAAAGCGCTTTAATAAAGTTTTTTAATATTTTCTAAATGAAAGTCTGGTTTACTCGTCAAACAGTTGGTTCGAACAAAGGTCCCGCCTCTGGCCAGACAGATAACTAATCATAGTTTAGGATACGCCCCTGGTTGAGAGAGAAGGTGGAACAGGGAGACCATCAAATGAATCTAACAAACATGAAACTTGCTTCAGAAAGGTCAACAGTGCGGTGCTTTTACTGTTATTGTAGCTATGATGATGACAGATCCTGTTTCTGCATCCTCAGGAGCTTCAGTCACAGCTACAGACTTACCTGAGGTTTTGAGCAACCTCCGGGCCAATGTGATGAGGAACACCAGGGGCCACTGCAGACACACGCCCCAGGTGGCAGCTCTGTCCTGGGGCTACGACCTGGAGCGCACCTACCCTACATCTGCGTATCACTACGACTACGTGCTGGGAGCAGATGTGGTCTACCACCACGACTTCCTGGACGAGCTCCTGGTCACCATGAAGCATTTCTGCAAACCAGGAACGACTTTGATCTGGGCCAACAAGGTCAGGTTTGAGTCTGATCTGACTTTCACTGAGAACTTTAAAAAGGCTTTTCACACAAGCCTGCTTGCCGAAGATGGAGAGATTAAGATCTTCATGGCAAAGTGTAGAGAGTGAGAGACAGAAAGGATATGGCTGGATTACCAGTGGTGGAAGGTAACTAAGTACATTTACTCAAGTACTGTACTTAAGTAAAGTTTTGAGGTACTTGTGCTTCATTTGAGTATTTCCTTTTTATGCTACTTTATACTTTTATCTTAACCAACACATCTTAACCAACTTTGAAACATCCGCTCACATTGGAGGTGTTCTAATAACTTGTAGGAGTTTGCCCTATGAGTTTGCATAGGACGGTGTTGTATACTGACCCCTGGGGGTCCAGGGCCTCTGTGACTTCATGCCTGTACCCCGTTATGGCCCCCCTAAATCTCGAGTTGTTTTCTCCCTGAAGCCACGTCAAACCAAGAACCTCTTTTTTAATGTAATGGTCATTTTAATTATAACATTAAAATATTTCTTTTACAATATTTTTGTTGTGTTGTCCATTTATTCTCTATTTTTCATAAAGATTCTTCAAATTAATGAAACAGTGCTCCTTTGGAGTGCAACATGTGGCATAGTCGGTCAGTTTGTGTACTGAAAGTGTGTATTGCACAAAAACAGGGAAACCAGGTGAAGTTGGCATCAGATATATTGTGAGAATTAAACAGTCATATGTGGCCACTGTCATAACACTGCTGCCAAACTGTGAATGGTCAGGAATATGAAAACAAAAATGGCCTGGGGTTTAAACAGAATTTGTGGTCCAGCATTTATAGATTCACACTTTTTTATTTCAACAACCTTGAAAAACAAAACATTTTGCCTGAAAATGAAACTTGTATAATAAATATAAAGTCCACAAAAAAAATGCTTTCCTGCTTTGTTAAATCAACATTACAAAGCCAGACAAATGAATTAAGCACAAGTTTCAATCAAACTAATGAAAACTCTCCTACCTACGGCAGCACACATGTTGAAGGACATGATGGGCACATAAACCTCCTGAGAGCCCTGAGAAGCACAATAGATTCCTGCTGACAGACAGGATGGCAGTGTGTGCGCTGGCTCTTCCACTGTGCACACAGTACATTTCATTTCAAACCTTAACTCAACACTTGGACATAAAGTGAAACAAGTGACCTTCAATAATGAAGGGTTATAAATGGAGAATTACAAAGAGAAAATTTATCTTCGTGATTACTGCAGTATAACTTTTTTCCAGGTACAGTAGGTCACCTTGGGTGGGAGTGACTGTGAGATAGCAGTGCTGGTCAGAAACTTTTTAGTCATGCTAGATGACTCTTAATGATTTGGTGACCCCTTAACTTTTCCTCTATCGCCACCATGAGGTTAGCATTTGTGTTTTTTTGTGAAATGTCTAGACAACTATTGGACTAATTAAATTTGGCACAGACATTCACGCTCTCCCGAGAATGAGCAGCCTCGGAGCCTGGCAGATATAAACGACCTTAGGGGTTTTGTGAATAATCATGATAGTCATACCATCTCTGCCAATGATAAAGATGTGAAATGAGTAAGCAATAAAAAAGTAAGCAAATGTGTGTGATGGAATTTCTGTAGAACCGGTTAACTCGAACGTGAAGAAGATTCAGAAGACCACGATGTCTCACGCAGAAGCATTTATTGGAGCTCGATCGATCAAGGAGAATAGAGATTCAGCAATACAAGTTTACACAGTGTAGTGCCACCTCAATTCTGAAGGATGTCCTGCAAAGAGTGTCTCTTTATCCTGTTGCTTTGGGGCCCCAAGATAGTTGGTATTTCCAAATATGGTTATCTTTACATAACTAGGGTCATAGCATTTCTTACCTAAGCTGGCGTTAGGTTAATACGTCTTCATCATATCTGTCCTTGCTGCCATCAGCATTTCCCAAATGGCGCCTGCAGTAACTGTTGTTCTGTCTATTGTAGGTGGATGTGCTCTTTAACCTGACGTTGGGCAGCTTCGGGATGCTTCCTTCTTATCAGCCCAGCTGCTAAGCCTCCCTTACAGACAGAGTGTGATACTTGAGCAACTGTTGCCTAAGGGACACTACTTTAAGGCCTCTTGACCAGGGTTCAATGATGGTCTTAAGATACCAGGGGTTATCTCTAGATCATTTACATAAAGGCAGAGTGATAGAGGACACAGATAATTCTTTCTTTCACATTCCCCCCTTGTTGATCATAAGATAAACAACAAAATAAAGAATCTAATCAAAACCCAAATACCTAAAGGGTAACGAGGAACACCTTCAGAGTTGGAATCGCACATACACTTACAACAATAAATGACAGAGAAATTAAACATGGAACATGGTAAATATAATAAACATAACAAAGTATTGTACTATTGAGTTACAGCTACTCTGTCCCAAATCCTCATGCTGTTCTTTTCCTACACCCTGGAAACACAGAGAAACATTCTTTAAGTTGTGGGTTGGCACGGGGGGGGCAGATAGACTGAACAATCGCGCAGAGGTGTTGGCTTACTTTGCAGGGGTGCTGTGCAATCATGTACCTTTATCGTCATGGCGACTACAGATTTAATACCGAACCAGGGTTCAACATAAATCATGGCTTCAGCCAAAACAGTAGGAGCATAAAGTTGTGGTGTGCATACCTGATCTTCAGAGTGGCTTGAACAGTTGATTTGGGCCAGAGCCACCTGGACTCTGTACTCAAACCTGAGCTTTACATACATTTGCACATGAATAACACGTAGAAGAGTGGTGTGATTAATTCCAATTGGCAGATATTGATTATTGACTGTTTTTGTGACGTATTTGGCCATATCTTAATATTTTGAGGACTTACCTGAGCTCATCGGGTAAGATGGGGTGTAACAATTGTCAGCCCCTTCTTCCATCCTAGGAGCGAAGTCATTCCAATTGAACAAATTGTAATAAGCTTTGGTGAATGGGACTGGATTGAACACTAGAGAGTGAGTTGATAGCGGCATATGTTGACATAGCCAGCAATTGCTTAGATTACGATCACGTGCATAATCAACCATCAGACTAATGGCTGAGTTTGTCTTTAGTACCTGAGGGTGTTGAGCACTGCGTGTGGTTTTGTTCTGTACCTGTGGCTGTGATCTATTCCCTATAATGTGTATGGAAGCAAAAGAACCCACGTGGAGGAGCTCATCAGTCTCGTCATATTCAGCTTTCTTGCAAGTTCTCAGGTTATCAATGATTTTCACAATCAGGGTTATCTTTTAGCTGTTGTTTTGTGAAGCACCAAAGTTCTGGAACTGTTGCCCATGGGGTAACAGGAGTGTATTTTACCTTCATTACCTGTCTTGAAAGTGGTGTTACCTCAACCAAACTCATGTCCTGTGCCTCCCACCACCATCTCCCTCTAGAGTAGGACAGTGGGTACGAGACAAAACAATTATTTACCTGGCACCTTTCAGTAGGACACTCAAAAACAATGGAGTTCAGGTTTCTTTTCGTCTGATGTAGAGCTGGAAAAACAAGTTCGTCAGTTTGGTCATACCTGTTCACCACAACAATATCTTTGTCAGTCTTTCTGTGTGGTTGTGGCGTGGGTGACATTACTACACTGCTAAGCACTGAGGTGCTCGTCGATTCCTGTGTGTGCTGTTTGTGTTTAGAGCTTGGATTACAGCTCTTTCCTTCCTGAACACTCTGCAATGGGTGTTCTTCCATGTGTGGCTCTAGATTAATGCCACCACCGATGTTGAGAACATGACACCCCTCATGTTCTAGATCACTTGGATTACCATGCACGGACTCCTGTTCGAGCACACACAGCAGGAGGAGTAAAGGGAAGAGCCATCCCTTTACTCGCCATGACTCTGTGCCTCGTCGCAACCAGGCGCTGGAGCCAATCTGCACCTTGTGGCATGGATCCATTCTGCTCTGCCCTCCACCTTAAGCGCCGTCCTGGTTGTCAACAGCACCTGGTACAGACCTTTCCACCTGGGAGACAGAGAAACTTTGTCCAGAGATTTGATTAGTACAAATTCTCCTAATTGAAAAGGGTGAATAGGCTTTTCTGAAGGTTTTGGGAGCCTGCTTGACACCTGTAAATGAAACTTTCTCAAGGTTTCGGTTAGTCTTTTAACATATTCTACCATATACTCTTCAGTCCATAGCAGAGTAGTTTTATGGGGTGTCAAAGGTGGACTTGTCCCTGTGGACATAAGTCTCCCCATCAAAACCTCATGAGGACTTAGTCCTGTTGTTGTGCTTGGTGCACTTTGAATGGAATAAAGCACAATAGGTAATGCATCAGGCCATTTCAGACCTGTTGTCATCATTGTTTTGGTCAATTTTTGATTGTGGAGTTCATTCTCTCAACCTGACCGGTGCTCTGTTGATGATAAGGGACATGCAACTGCCACTTAAACCCTAGGACTGTTGAAAGACTCTGTGTTACCTTTGAGACAAAGGCTGGGCCTCTGTCACTGTTTATTCCCTGCAGCACTCCAAACCAGGGAATCACTTCTTTTAGGAGACACTTAACAACTGTTTTAGCATCTTCTCTGCTAGTAGGATATGCTTCTACTCACTTGGAAAACATGTCTACAATTACTAGCAAGTATTTGTAGCCTTGACAATTTGGCATATGTACAAAATCTATTTGCATATTTACAAAAGAACCTGATGGTGGTTCCAAATGGTCGTTTTTTACTGGGCTTTCTTTACGCCTAGTTTGCTGACATGTCATGCATCTACTTACTAATGATTGTGAGATTTGTGTGATGCCTTGTGCAAACCATTGACCAATGACGACATTTATCCCCCCTTTTCCTACATGTGAAGGCCCATGCGTCACATGCGCCAGAACATGGAGGAAAGACCGAGGACAAACAGGTCGACAATCGGCGTGGAGCCACAAGCCAGACTCCGGATGAGGTGCACAACCTTTTTGCAACCAAAGATTTTTCTCCCTGTCATCAGCGCGGTTTTGCATTTCCACGACATCATTAAAGGAAGGTAAACAAATTGGATTTGCGGGCTGTGTGGAGGTACATTGATGAACCATGGAGGGGGAGGAAATGGCTGCTTGTTTAGCTGCAGTGTCAGCCAACGCATTTCCACATGAAACAGGATCAGAACCATCAGTGTGAGCAGCACATTGAAGGATTGCAAGTTGAGAGGGGAGCAAAATTGCCTCCAGCAAATCAGCCACCAAAGTGTGGTGCTGTATTGGTTTGCCAGAGGAAGTCAGAAAGCCTCTCATTTTCTGTAATTGACCAATGTCATGAGCAACGCCAAATGCATATCTGGAATCAGTATAGATTGTGGCAACACAGGATGCAAACTCTAGTAAGAGCAATTAGCTCCGCAGCTTGAGCCGAGGTACCATAAGGTAGTGCTCGTGCTTCTAATACTTCCCAGTCATTCACTATTGCGTAGCCAGCAAGGTGGTTGGTGTCAGATGTTCTACGAGATGAACCATCAGTGTGAAGAATCATATCAGAATTTGGAATTGGTGTCTGCAATATATCAGGTCTTGGAGATGAGCACATGTCAATAGTGTCAATGCAATCATGACCATCTTCTGCATCAATCAAAGGAAGGAGAGTAGCTGGATTCAATGGAGGTGAGCGTTTTAGAGTTATGTGGGGACTGCCGAGAATGATTGCTTCGTAACCAGTGCTGAGTAGCAGAAGTGTTTAAGATATGCAACACTGCATGTGATGCATGGACTACACAATCATTAGCAAGTACAATGGGAGAAGATTTTTCAATTATACTGGCAACAGCGGCCACTGCTTGGAGGCAAGCTGGCATGCCAAGGACCACAGGTGTCAATCTAGACGAGTAGTACGCAACAGGATGGTAATGTGACCCATGTTTCTGCACCAGGACGCCTGAAGCAAATCCATCTTTCTCATGCACATGTAGATGGAACGGCTGATGATAATCCGGCAGTCCCAAGGCTGGGGCTGAAATGAGATCGTCTTTCAGATCTTGAAAGGCTTTGTGCAAGTCCTCAGTCCATTGCACAAGTGAAGGAGCGGTTTGCAAGATGGCTGCTCGCAGGACAGAGTCCATTGCAGTGTAATCAGATATCCATTGTCTGCAATAGCAGATTAGACCTGTAGAAAGACTCTGTGTTACCTTTGAGACAAAGGCTGGGCCTCTGTCACTGTTTATTCCCTGCAGCACTCCAAACCAGGGAATCACTTTGTTTAGGAGACACTTAACAACTGTTTTAGCATCTTCTCTGCTAGTAGGATATGCTTCTACTCACTTGGAAAACATGTCTACAATTACTAGCAAGTATTTGTAGCCTTGACAATTTGGCATATGTACAAAATCTATTTGCATATTTACAGAGATCCATTGTCTGCAGTAATTTGCCATCCCCAGAAATGAGAGCATCTCTTTCTTAGTCTTTGGGGGAGGCATGTTGGTCAAAAGTTTCACTCTTTGTGGTGACAGAAGACGCTGTCCATTTTTCTGAACATGACCCAAATATGTCACTTCAGGCAGACAAAACTGCAACTTAGACAAAGAAGCTCTGTGACCGCACTCAGCTAGTCTCTGTAGGAGCAAGATAGAGTCAGCATGACAAGCTTCCTTCGAGACGCTATCAACAAGTCATCAGCATACTGCAGGAGAGTGCTTCCTCCTGGGAGATGCAGATCTTCAGATCACGCTTTACCGCTGTTGCGTATACCGTTTGACAAATCCTTGCACCAGATGCCGCCATGTTAATTGCTTTCCTTTAAATGT
Source organism: Oplegnathus fasciatus (assembly GCA_003416845.1). Classification (NCBI taxonomy): domain Eukaryota; kingdom Metazoa; phylum Chordata; class Actinopteri; order Centrarchiformes; family Oplegnathidae; genus Oplegnathus; species Oplegnathus fasciatus. The sequence goes on from NTHP01000109.1 coordinate 2,124,649, forward strand.
AAATGCAAACAGAAACTGACTGTCTGGATGCAATGGAATCGAAAAGAAGGCTGAGCACAAGTTAATGACTGTGTAGTGTGTGAAATTTGAGGGTAAGGAAGCCAGAATTTAATTGGTATCTGGCACAATTGGAGCTGTAGGTACTACAATATCATTAATAGCTTGAAGGTCTTGAACAAATCGCCATTCGTCAGGTCGATTTGGTCTTGGAATAGGCAAGATAGGAGTGTTGCATGGGCTGGTTGTTTCAACTAACACACCTTGATTTAATAAAAATTGAATTACGCCTTCAATGCCTTGAATTGATTTTTTGAGGCAAAGAATATTGCCTAGTCATTGGCAGCCTAGCATTAGCTTTGAGTGTCACGCTGTGAGGCGGAGCAGAATTCACAAGTCCCACGTGTTTTTTGTGTTTAGCCCGTAGAATGGCAGGAACTTCAGAGAGATCTGAAGGGGGTCCATATTCTCTTTGAGAGGGTGGCCGTTGTAACACAAATGCACTTTGAGGCAAAGAAATTTGTTCACTTAAATTAATCATGTACAAATCATCACCCAGGCTTGTTATTGTTTGAGTTGGAGAGAATGTCATGGCTACTCTCCTTGCCTGACATGGAGACACCATGTGACCAATGTGTTTTGGCTTATAGCCTGGTGTGACTGCTAAAGTAACACGAGGAAAAGAATTGTTAACTTTAAACAGTTAATTTTGTGAAAGGCTCAATTGAATTGGCAAAGAGCACCCTTGTGGACCCACAAACAAAATTTGCTTGCACTGTAAACAATCATAAGAATTCAAAAATGCATCAGTGAATTGTTTATATTCTTCTGATAGATTAAATGCGGCTGTACAATGACGATGCAGGAGAGGTCTCATGGCAGACACTAATGAAGCACACGCTGGTGATGTTTTAGCAATGTTTTGAATGACTGGTACAGTGAAGGTGTTAAGCATCTGAAAATTGTTTGTAATTGATTGTAAAAACTAAACGGCCTGTATAGCCCTGTCATCAGGGATGGTTAGAAACAAGCCATCTGAAGTGGATTGAATGGTGGCATGAAGTTTGCACAATAAATCTCGGACTTTTTTCAGAGATTATAAAAGAATGCTGTATATCTGAACCTTCGACAGTTACGTTAGATGTTTTTGACATTGGCTCTGCAACAGGAATACCTGCAACTCCTACAGTAGTAACAAAGCTAGACGTTGGGAGTACAAATTTGCTCATCAGCTTTTACAGCAGAAATAGTAGCTCCACTATCTACCAAAATATCTACAGTAGTACCATTAACTTCAACTGGAATCATTGGATCTTGTGCTGGGGAAGTGGAAAGCCGAATTGTAGGTGGTTGGTCTGATCCTTTTCCTCCATGGCCTACCAATGACCTGGTTTGCCACAGTTGCGACAATTGCCTCGTTTTTGTTTGTAATTTGGTTGATTGGAATGCTGCCCTCCCCCCTTTTTAGGTTTGTCCTCATTAGGGAGCTGCTGTACTATCAGTTTTGGAATTACCCCAGAGCTGCATGAAGCGAAAACATCAGCTCTGTGTAAACCCAGCATTTTGTTTACAGTGTCTTTCCAGGTTACAGTATGCCAATCGGGGACCGACATTTTGTAAATTACGGTGATCTGCGGTTTTAAATTCTGCAAGAGGGTTTGAACAGCAAAGAGATATTTTGTTATGTTATTTTCTCTCGTAAGGCCAGCGCTGCTGTGCCATGTTGTGATGAAGCGCTGAATGAAAGCGGGGACAGTCACTTTATTTTCCTGTACACATTGAATCACTTTTGAAAAGTCATTACGGTTTTGCGCACACGCCGCGATAGCTGCCTTTGCTATGTCAGTAAGCCAGGCTTCCATTGTTGTGGTTGTAGGCCACTGGCCACCATTGTCCGAATCAGGGAATTTGAACTCTGCTTCACATAGAAGCCATTCACTCCCATAGGTAAAGATTAGCAGCTGTTTTACATCCGGTATCAAACAATTGTAGACAGAACACACACGGGAAAGCCAGAGAAAATATTCATCTGGGCGACTAATTGGACTTGGAGCCTTGTTTGTCATGTCCATCACTTCAGATGGAGTCCATGGTTTACACACAGGCGTGCTTGTTGCTGAGGACAGCTTAGCAGCAACTGGATGTGGTGCGATGGTGTGAGCTGTGGGGGGTAAGTCTACTGATCGTGATCTAGTATTATCAGCAGGAGTGTTGCCCTTCTCTCTAGATCTGTTTGTTTTCCTAGTCCTGTTCTTGTGAAGGTATCTTTTTTTGTTTAAATTGATCTTGAACAACATAGGTGCCTGCTGCTTGGTTTAACTGTCCCTGTCCTGCAAGTGTGCTTGATGATGCATCTGAGTCTGTGTCAGTGTCTGTGTCAGTGTCTGTGTGTGGACGCTCCTCCCTTTTGGGCGTTGCATCACTTGAGCCTGTTGCTTCTGAGCTCTCACCCTGTTCACTTCACTCTCTACTCTCGTGTCCTCCTGACTGAGACTCTCCATCAGCCTGCCCTGCCCTTTTCATTTGATCTACCCAGGCAGCTGCAGCCAGAAAAAGAAAATCATTGTCAGCTTGCGTTCTTGCCAAGCCCTTCTCTGCTGTACCTAACTTTACAGACAACTTAGCATAGGCTGGGACCACGGGTTCGACAGCCACACTTTCTGGAAGCGAAGCTGGGACCGTTGAGCTGTTAGACAAACTTTCTGGAAGCGAAAGACCAACTTTAGCCAATGCTGCCAACAAACACTTTACTCTGACGCTGTATCCAACCACACATCATATCCTTAGCGCAAGATTCAAAGTCATTTGCATGACGCGCTCCAATCCCTGTCATTTCTGTAGCTGTAGTCTGCAACTCAGCTGTCGACTGTTTGTTCCCCATTTTTAAGGGAAACACATTAACACACTAATTACACAAAAGCACATTAACAGTCAATGCAACACATTAAACACATCAAGAAACACTGCTGGCAGCATCAAAGTCTCCACACTTCTTTTAGTTACTTATTTTACTTGTGGTGGCAACTTTGAGACTTTAATAAGTGAAAACTTCAAAAGTTTATCACCTCAATCTTGCCCACCACTGTTAACAACAATCGACTTTAACACTGTTAACTTATGCAAAACAGCTTTTCACATTGAGTTAATCACTTTTAGCTCTTTTATTATTATTTTTTTTATATACCTTTTTGACTTCAAATTGATGAATCTAGATTTGAACATTCACTGAGAGGTTTTCATGACACGTTCGTTCCGAGCAAATCTCTCAGAGGATTCAGCCAGGACACTCTCCCCAGACACTGAACCCTAGCCTTCTTTAGGCTTTAAATGTTCACACTCGAATTCACAGAAATTTACACATTTCTTATGATTCCGTCAAACACAGACATGGTAAGGCAAAGATAAAGGAATTTTTGCACTTACCAGTTCTGATGTTCTGTTGGAATCCTGCCGACAACGCCAATTTATTTCGAAAGGCTTAAAATTAACATAAACTTCTAAAATCTTAACATAATATAGTTAAGACTCTCATAGATAAAAAACAACAACATCCTTGTGAAGAACATAAACAATATATCTTTATAATTTGATTTATTTTGAAAAGACAGAAGATGTGCTCTGTTGGCCACAGCCCCATGTGTGTCACATTACTAGAAGGCCCAGGATGTGCTTTTCACAGTACATTGGGACTCAAATAAACTGCATGCATGGTGCATAAAGGCCTCAGTGTCATGTCACCCACAGAGGACAAAAATGAATTGCCAGGTCTTAGGGTCTTGCCGGGTCTCAGTTTTCTGAGTGACACTACATCTTGCATGACGTGAGCAACGTGATCTCTCCCCACTGTGGTGAAGCTACTTTTACATCACATATTTAAATGTATTACATTGCTCAGTTCGTTTATTAGATTTGTTTAAAAATAATTATTAATGGTAGATGGAAACCTGAAAGGACACATTTTGTATGTTGATACTGTGTTTTCCCCTTATACGTTTTCTAAAGGTCTATGTAATTATTTTTGTTGTAAAATAATAGGTAAATAAGATATTAAGGCATAAAGACTGGCATTACATCCTGTCTGTCTGTTAGTGTTGGTTGCACTTTTTCCTGCTTGTGCAAAATAATACATGTCCTTAAAATAATTGTTTTCCAGAAATAAGAAGCACTTTGATTGCATGTTTGTGGAATGTATTGTTAAATATGTGCAGGGCATGAAATATATTAAAAAAAATCTTTTTTCTTTTACAAATTGACTTGACTTGATTTTAATGTATGTTTCACGTACAAATCTGTTACAAGCACAAGTCACTCTCTTTCACATTGAGCAGTAGTCACTTTTCAACAACCCATGATGCATCGCATCTGTGTATATACCGTAGGTACTGTAGCCCAAAACAGCATTTATTTCAAGGCAACATATTTATGCAGCACAAATACTCATTTGTATAAGAGATCTTCACACATTGGTCATTGGTCTACAAGCGGTTAATGAGCGATCGAAGGAGAAACCTTCACACAAATCACCTCTTTCCTTTAGGCTGTAAAATCCATGAATGAGATGTATGTGCTGTAAAAAGATAATTTTTAATGCAAAAGCTGTGGAGATTCACTCATCTCATGGCAACTGTTACATTATCACAAGTGGTGTACACACTATTCATCGTCGATCATGGGAATCACAAATTTCAAGCCACATCATGCAAACATAATCAGTGCCAAATCACATCAGTACCAAAATGTCTATACTGCTGAGTCAGAGGGAGAATGAAACATCTAAAAAGAAACTGTGATCCTTTCAAGGATGGGACGGAGTGATCAGAGGATGGATGAAGCTCATGTTGGCGGGAGATCTCAGCATCACTTTCACTGTGAGCCACCCAGGACAGTCCTCAGTTCCTGACTGTAGAGGATTAAAACAAAAGTGTCTTAAGCTCCTCTACATCTGAACAATTTACAGCTTAAGATTCTTCATAAAATCCAATGAAAGAACCAACACTGCTCTGTGCTTGCAATGCATGTTTTTAAAGAGTTGGATGAATGAAAAATGAATACAGAGTACGTACTCTTCATGCACACAAACAGAAAAAGCACTGATGGATGTACTGTAAAGATGAAGTGAGTCAATCTGATGCATATTCACATTCTTTAATTCTTTAGAGAGAAGAGAAAGTATCCAGGGATTTCGCCGGGAATACAAGGAACTAAGGACATCCCGAACTGATGACTTCATCACACACTACAGCTAGTGTACTTAGTCAAAGTGTTAGTGTAGTGTTTATTTATTTTAAAGGACCATGATGCTTTATAAAATAATGAAAAGAATTCTTTAAAAATGATAAATAATAAAAATATTATTGTAATTTAAATAAATGCAATTTAAATTAAACCTATAATATCATACAGCTGTAGAATTAAAGACAATAACCAATTATTTTGCACAAACATGTCAGCACTCAGATGTGCGTAAGTGTGCTCTTGAGTGTGCGTAGATTCTGTTCTTACCTAAGAACAAATCCCACATAAGAAAACATTGGTGAATGTCAGAATCTTCGTGAAAACTGCATACGTGGGTTTTAAGAGGAAATTTCTGCGGCCGATTGGTGAATGAGGCCCATTGTTTGGTTCTCTGCTGTTCGTAAAGATTTTAAAAAGAGCATGCTAACCATGTGTTACACTTTCACTTACAGAGGAACTGATGATCTTCTTTACTCCATGTCATCCAGGTCTGACGCCATATGTACTACCTTATGGACCACCATATTTAGCCTGAAAAGGTCAAACCTGTGCTACATAAGGTTTGAGAGTAGTTTTTCAATTATGTCTCAAGTGTGGAAGTGAAACAATTAGTCGATTAATGGATTGACATCTTTTCAGTCATTTTTCAAGTTCAATGTGCTTTTTTTGTCATGTGAATAGTTATTTTGTTCACATTTCTATTGTTTAATAAACTAAAAAAAACAACGTTATCTTAACTTCTGCTTGTACTTTATTTTGTCATTTCTGGACAAACTCTTGCCAAGCAATTTCAAGTGTAGACGGCAATGAAAAGAGTAAAACCGCTCACTTACAATGCTTCAAACAAAACACAGCAAAATTATAGAAGCTGTAATGAGATGGGTTGACACTCTCAGACGATAAGAGGTCTACACCACTGCTGAAAATCTCATTTGCTCTATATTGCTTTAAGTACAAGTGATGACCAGGGCACACTTTAATTCTTCCAAATCATTTTTATTCAGTGTACTTTTCCATGTTTGTGACTTAATTCCATGTGACCACAAAATAGTGTGACAGTAGCTGGGGTCTTTCCAACGTCATTGAGGAAGAATGGGTATAAAATAATACTAATAAGAGCATACAACCTTATCTCATAACATTCTGTAAAATATTGGCATTTACTAGATTTTATGACTATAAATATAAACACTCAACATCCAGAAGAAGCATTTCTGAAGTGTTTCCTGACACCAGCAGAGTGAGAGCAACAGAGGTGCCAGAAATGGACGGTACAGTCCTGTGGTGAAAGTTAAGGCCATTTTCGGAGAGACTGTCATTGGCAATGCGTACTTAAGACAGCTGAGCCCTGAACGTAACATCTGTCTGAACCAAACCCCAAACACAGGAAAGAGAAGAAACAGGACAAAGAAGCAGGAGGAAAACAGAAGATGCAAAAAGTGAAGATGATGAGCACAAATTCTGTCAGAAACCACACCCAACTGACTCCAGTAAACCACTGCGCACCCGCAGAGGCCTGTGCTGAGGCCGCTGCAGAAAGTGCATACAAGACAAGGCTAACAACAGAAACACAAGGTGCTGTTACCCCTGGGTAAACATGAGTCGTGACCACCTATTCGCTGTATGTACAGTCATCCCAGAAAAGATTATTTATTCCCATGAGGACGAAAGGCCTTGGCTTGAAAGCAGCAGTTTTTACATTCATGCACCTTCCACTTGTGAGGACTTAAAACAACATCAGGGAAAGGTGACCAGTGCTTCTCAAACTGGGTGGTTTGATCATTTGAGGGCGACTCTACTTCCTTCTTCTGTCCAATATTGTTATGTCCAATTTTATCACTTTTATTTTTTCTGGTAAAACCTAAATTTTCAGCCTTCATACTTCCTTTGACAATCAAACCACCTTAACATGGGAAAATCATTCTTTGGTTAAACCGATACTACGGACTGTGACAGGAAAACACACTTCTTGTGTTACAGATTTATAAGTAATAAAGGTTGAGAATCATGAATATAAAAGATAAAAATTGAATATGTAGTTTGTGTGTTTAGCATGGTCCTCTTTTGCACTGGCACTGTGAAAACAAACAGCCGCATGTCCTCACGTGTTACATGATTCAGGTGAGATATTTTAAGGGACCATACCAGTGTTTCTGCAATGTTTAGTCCTGGGGAGTACTACTGCATATGTTAAAAAAGTTTCTTGGCTCCAGAGGGAGCTGTGCAAAATCTGATAAATTGCCTCAAGTGATGTCACTTGAGTCAGCATTGGTTGGAGCTGAAGACTACAAGTTTGAAAGTGATAAAAAAAATGTTGGTGTGGAGTTACAAAGTGAGACCTCTGCAGCTTGCTCCTCATCTCTGTTTGAGGCTAGCCACTGGAGGCTACATTAGCTGCTGCTAGCATGACACACCCGGATATCCAACTGAACTGTCAGTGGTCGAGTTGCATTGTGGGTAATGTAGGTGCCATGTTTTGACAAAGAAGAAAAAATGTGTGGAATAAAAAAATACGGTATTTCAGATTCTGTTGCATCGATTTTGATCATTTGTGTGTGTAGCGAAAAAACATTTTTAGTTATTTAAAAGTTTAACATTCAAAAATTCAGCTAATCTGGTTCAGGACTGTGTGGATGTGGTTTGATCAGATTTGATAAACAGTGGCAACATAAACATAGAACCCCCAAACTGTCATCATGTTTTGATTAAAATATTGCTAAATCCTGATTGGTGCTCAGAAATACATCTGTACCACCTCAACCCAGTGAGAAAAAAAACAGCACAAACAGAAATCTCTCAGTGAAACAATGAAAACTGTTCCAACTTTGCCAAAACATTGTGTGTTCATGTAGGACCCCATCGCTCATGGTAAAAAGATGACTGAGAAATTTGGTTGTCGGGGCTTTTGCTGCCGGTTAGCTGTGATGTGAAGTATGTGTGATTTGCAGATGAAACACACAGAACCACTGGCATGGTCCTTTAAAGTAAATAAGGTATCTGTAGAAAAAAAACAACAAGTCATGCTTAACCCCCTCTAAATGGCTTTCATTTCAGTTCTGTGGGAGAAAATCTTCATGTACACAAAATATGCTCACAAGTACATGTGAAGTCACTCACAAACGCACACTCATGAAAACAACAGTGGATATTGTCAGAGTCTTGTTTGGGATTAAAAATCTTTCAAATTGAAACAAACTAAAATCTGCTTCCAAATAAAACTATTTTTTCCTTACATCCTAGAAGACATGCATATATGCAAAATACATCAATTCGAATAATATTTGTATTATATACCTATTGCATCTTAATATTTTTTTATGTTATGCGTGTATGTACATTATTTTATGACACTGTGTACAAATGCAACATTTTGAATGCCGCAGAGAAACGTCTAACACTGTGTGAACATTTTACAATGAAATCTGATCTGAACATCTGAACGCTGCCCACAACTGCATCTTATGTTAGTGAGGTCTGTTAGATGGTCGTCAAATGTGCTGCTCAGGTAACCGCAATATGAAGTGGGTGGCCAACGCCTCTGGAGGTAAGCAGAAGCTGAGAAAGTATGTTTGTGGCTTCATATTACCAGACAAGTCACTGACGGCCTGCATACAGTGCACGTACACACCATACTGCTGATATGAGCTTTAAAACCACATTTTGACACCAAAGGCTGATGGGAGGAATTACTGCAAGTGGCTGAGTGTTGACTGACAGCTTCCTGTGGTCAAAACCCTCGCACTGTTTTTTTCACCCCTTCAGAAAAGGTAAGGTACATGTAAAAAGGCACCTCAACACTGTTTTGTGTGTGTACACGAGTCAGAGCCTAAAAAGACAGACAAGACTAAATGTTAACTTTATCAACCCGGCCTGGTTGGAACAATCAAAAAACAAAGAAAAACACATATTAAGTTCTGTCCAAGCCTCCCTTTTTAATTCAGGGATCAGGCAGACTCTGCGTGCCCTCATATGTCCGAACATCGTGCCGCAGCAAGTTCTCCTGTCTTCTCACTGAAGTATCATAATGGCCAGTTATTTCCGCTGTTGATTTTATGAAAGTGAGTAGATGGGGTCACAGGTTGTTTTTTTGTTTTTTTTAAAAACTTGGGATGCATCCCGGAGTCCACACTGGCCCTTTTACCGTATTTACACGAGAGAAAGAGGTTATTTATATGATATGGAGTCTGGACAGCTGAGGATGGGTGGATGTGAGAGCCTCCAAATGTGTAGATGAGACCAAAATAAAGGACAACACCCAACTAAGAAAGCACTGAGCCACAGTATCGACAAGCCTGGGCAAGAGTTTTTGAGCATTAAATGTGATGTTCAACGAGACATTTAAAGACGGGATGAATTCGCCCTGTAAGGTGTCAAGTGCATCGAACCATTTACACTCAGCATTGTCCTTCATTTTGGTGTTCACCTACATCTAAAAAAACAGATGCATAGACCATGTGACCCTGAGGGACATGATATTGAAGTTACCATGTAATGGACCGTGTATGGCCATGCTGCTCATGCATGTGTGTGTCTAGAATGGTGTGTAGTCTGCGGGGTACATGACAGGGAGCCAGTTCTCACTGAAGGTGGCGCAGTGCGTCCATCGGAGGTGACGCATAAGCTGGAAAACAAAAAAACAAACAGGAAGTGAACAAATATGACATTCAGCTAACGTTTGTTCAATCACAAATGTGCTTTTTTTAAATTATTATTCTACTCATTTTTTGGAGAGTAAGCAGTAAAGAAGATCTAGCAAACATCTTATTTTGTTGCACAGACATCAGCCGTCACTGCTCTCATACCTGGATGCAGTTCCTCATGTTCTCTTTGCTGGGCTTCTCCTCCACCATCTTTGAGGCGTATTTTAAGGCTCGGCCGTACATCTTGTTCACAAGAGCGTGTTTGTATGAAAACATCAACACCTGAGCAGTGGAAAAGACAAACAAAATTTATCAGCTCAACATTTATTGAATTAATACAAAGTGGCTAGCTTTATGGCCACATACAGTACATCCACCAAATCCACATTTTCAGGAGAGGAAACCAGACGAAAGCACAGTTTTCGACTTCACAGATAATGTTCACAGATAACGGGAATAACAACTTTATTAATATATTAGATTATATATATTATAAATTATAAGTCTGGTGATATTCTATATTTTGTAATTGTCAGCAACCTCCTGTACATGTTCCGCTATAGTTTATTTTGAGTCAATCCCACATTCACCATCCAGCTGCTGTACTATACTACCAATAATAATAATACTCACTACTGCAACGAATGTGTATGAATCGTCGGTGAAAATAGTCCCCAACAAATGCACTGTTTACTGCTGTTTAAGAAACGTTTGCTTAAAACTACAGTGCTCAGCTGTTTTAAGAAATTATTGAGCCTTTCTTGAAAATGAAACTGTAAATTCGTGACTCATTTTATAAAGATTTGTGTCTCCAGTGGGAACCAATGCGCTGCAGACAGGGTGGGGAAGTCAGAAAGTACTGAGAGATGAACACATTGTTGGTTTAGAAAAATATAGAATATCACCAGCCTTATCCTTTAATCTCAAATGGCAGATATAGTCACATCAGAACAGTTAACTAAGTTGACTGTCCTCCATTACAATAAAACAACTTTGGCCTTTTCCTTTCTTTTTGCTCACCTTGGAGTCAGTTAGCTCCGCCCACTTCTGCACCTCCCAAAATGTGTCCATCAGGGCTTTAGCCACGTTGTGCAAGGTGTCGTCAGAGCTGCTGGCCACCTGTTCCACGACCTCCTCCGCTGCCGTTTGTCCGGTGGCGACGGCAACAGCACCGTCCTGTGGCGCAGTGGGCAGCAGGAGCTGGTCGGCCAGAGCGCAGCCCTTCCTACACAGAGCGTCCAGAAGAGACGACTTCTGCTTCTCCATGTCACTGAAACACAGACGTTAGGACAGGTCAGAATTAAGGCCTTCGAGGTTCAGCGTTTTTTGTTGGGATCATCTATTTAGGGTTTCCCCACAATGCTGACATTAAACAAAATAAACACTCTTATGAAATAAAAAGTGAAACTCTGGGGAAAAAGAGTAGAGACACTGTTTCATACAGCTAATGCCACATATTTTAAGTGAGACGACTGCTGAGTAGTGGCCACAAGTGACCATTACTGGATAGTGGCAAATGCTAAAATGTAGTCTAAAAGAGGAGTCACACAGTCAGCAAATTAACTAACATCAGTTACACAGCAATATCAATTAGCCACGATTCGCTATTGGTTATACCAGACGACCAAGGAAGGCTGTACTGACAAAACCCCTGAGTGCACTGATTTTAGTAAGCGTGTGTTCGTTGCTTATGAATTCAACATTTCCTCTGTGAGAGAAAGAATGTGTTAATTCGTCTTTCAAAAGTTACAGTTTCGCTTTAATGAGTGTGACTATTATACAGGCCTTCAAATACTAACTAACTTGATCATGATAACTTGACCTGAGGGAATCCCTGCTACTGTATCCATGAGCTCATGTTGCTATGCTTGATAAGTTTTAAGGGTAATCTAACGGTAGATATCGTAATATTGTTAGATATCACAAGTCTGTAACGTCATTGTCTTTTTGCCTCTTTGCTATCGATTGATTCTGCCTTGCTGAAGGCTTCTAATGATGTTCATATTTTTACTATTCTTCAGCGTGACACATACGTCTTGATAGAAGCAGCATCAGGCCGAGGGTCTGTCTTCATGGTGAGGTAAACAGCCAAGGCGGTCTGGTCGATGTGGGAGATGACGATTTCAGCTGCTGATGCCACCTCCCTGAGACGTTTTACACGCTCCTGAACACAAACGGGAGAAGGAGAAATGACTGTGAGCAGAGATCGTTGCATAGTTTGGACTCCGTTTCCCTTTTCACTTGCTGGTTTGTACCGTTACCTTTTCGGAGTCCAGCTGGTGCAGTCTTTGCACATGCAGTGGAAGGTAATCAGAGTAGTTCTCACTCAGCTCATCATAGATGCAGCTGGAGTCCAACCTGAAAAACAAAGGGAGAACATGACAGATGGTTGAGAGAGAGTTAAAAGAATAAAGGCAAAGCAAGTAATGTGCTGCTGAGAAAAACAGATGAGCTACTGTGCACACTTTGTCATCCACTGAATCTTTAAGTCTCTCATAGCTTCTGCAAACTCCTCCTTCACGTCTTTCTCTTTGTCTCCTTCCTTGTCCTTCTCCTTCCCTCCGTTCTTTGTTTTGTTGGGAGCAGGAATTAAGTGGTAGACGACTGGAACGATATCCTGCGTGAACACACGAAACAATAGTTTAGTCAAAAACCAATTACCGATACATTCCAAAAAAATCCATGACCTCTTTTGCTACTCTGAATCAGCACCCCAAATTCTCACCCTCTTTTCCTACCAACGTCATGTCCTATGACTCCAAACTGCTTCTGGTTATCTCTCTTTAAATTAAGAAAAATGCTTTTTAATACCCATTTATACAAGTTTAAAGTAGTGCTCATTATTAATTCATGTTGATATTTATAGATATATTAGTAGTTTTACTGACCACCAGAAAACTTTAACTACTCTACATCAAAATAAATACCTATTATGACTAGACTGTTGCATATTTCAATACAGCAATATTGACATGCTTTGACATAATGAAGATATAACAAATCCCATCTCAAGGTAAGGAATAAGCCATTTCCTGATGGTTGGAGAGCAGTGGACGCTCTGTTGTACAGTGTTTCTAGCTCATCCAGTACCTTTTTAAACTTTCCTTGTCGTTTTGCAGAGGCCTGCCCCTGGTGGTCAGAATAACACACAGTAAGGAAGAGACAACACAAACACACCAAAAAGGATTCTCTCTTTCTTCATTTTGTCCTCACTCAGTGACTCAGAGTCTAATCCACCTACCTGTCACACTTAAATAAATGGTACAGTGGTAAACAGTGGAGTAATCCTCGTCGCTGACAAGCTCAGATTTCTATCTCGTGTTCACATCTGACAAATCAGGTCGACTTGTTTTTCCTACATCTGCTCTGCCATGAAGGTAAAGCACTGCATCTTCACTCAGTACTGAAAACTACAGTCAAATATAACAAGTGGGTGAATCTTTGACTTGAAGATAGTAAAGTTCTTGTGTGTATGAGACTCAAACAATACACAGGACTGCAGCAATGTAATGTGAAACAATATGAAAAACATTGATTTGTAAATGAGTGCCGACGTTTGACTGGAAGATCTTTGCACTTGAGCCACTGAGTCAAGCACGTTCAGCCAAAGACACATTAAGCTGTTAAAACAAAAGCATTCAGACATGTGTGAAGAGATGTAAAGAGCAGCACCTGCAGCCCATAGAGATAGTGAGAATAAGCTCCAGAAATAAAACATTTCCCATTATATTGTAGAAATGAAGTAGAAAAGAGCGAATATTGCATTTTTGTTATTCTGTTTTAAAAAAGAATATTTCACTTTTTGCACACACACCTCCCAGTGAGCTCAACATAAAGTAGTAAGTAGCACATATTAGCTCTGCAGACAACACATGTCAACATTAAGGCTGGGTATCAAACATAAATACTTTTATGGTACCGACCAAAATGTGTCTGTAGCACAAAGTATGGAAAACTGTCAGATTCAGATTCATAATCTCGTTCTCTAATTCTTTGATCAGATAGTTTCTGAATTAAATCAAAATGTTTTTTTTCTTATACACTGTCTTATCTGGGAAAAGTTCTTGTGCAGCCGCTTGTGTTTACACATTTAACACTTTAGTTGAACGTGTAGTTTGAGTCATGTTGGAGAAGGTGTTCAGATTTTAACGTTTAAAAGACGTATCATTTTGGCATCATATCTGCACTAATACTGAAGATGTAGGTTCATACCCAGCCCTAGTGAACATATAATACATAACCTGAAGCAAAGTAATTTAGACAGAGTTTTTGTTTTCTTTCCCAACTAATATTTTCCGAGAAGGTCAACAGTGAAAACAATGGCCACAAGCTGGTGCCTGGCTGGCAGACTGAAGACTCATTTAGACTTGATCGCGTTTGCAACTCAAAATATTTGCAATCTAATGAGCCAATAAACAGCCAGATCCAGTGTGTTGAGATCTGACAGAGGTGATGGCGTGAGCAACAACAAATTGTGCTTTTGAACCAACAGCAGAAGCATGAGCAAATGCTAATGAGTAAGAAAAAGTAAACAATGGCATGCAGTAACCAAAAGGATAGCGACCAATTTCAGAAGCAACAGACCAGACTCAGCTCAGGTCTGAAGGCGATGATGAAACAGGAAACAGAAAAGCAACAAGCACTGGAGCACTGGTCTTCAACCCTGATCCTCAGGACCACAAGTACTTCGGGCATCATATATTCAATTTCAGATTTTCATTAATCAGGTCAAACTAAAGGATTGGCACACTGGCCATTGTAACTAGATATATTCTGCTGTGTAGTTTGTGTTATGTGTTCAAAACAATGTGTTAAAGTCCCTAATTAGAAGAGGAGACTGAAAACTGTTGTGATCCCGAGGAGCAGCATTGACTACTGCTCTGGAGGATAGAGGGTAACAACAAATAAGGCCACTCACTGCTTTCTTGCCATACTCGCTCTTGGGGACCACCAGAGAGCCTGAGAGATAACATCCTGGACTCGTCCCCTTTGGGATCCTGAAAAAAAAAAGGGAGAAACAAAGAGAGAAAAGCAGCGATATAGAGAGAATAAAGACAGGACCATTAAACAAAATTTGATCTCAATAATATACCGAACATTGAAATATGTATTCAAGCAAGGGTTTTGCTAACCAAACACGCACTAATCCAGCAGCACTCTGACCTTTGAGCACTGGTAAAGGGTACTTTAACAGTAGATATTGAGAAAGGAGTAGACTTTCCCTGCTAAGAAATCTCAATTTGAACTCGCAACTACAAGCTTGATTCTCCAACATTAAAGATGGCACTGCCCCATATTTTGTAAATGATTCAGTTTTCCTTTGTTTACGCAGGACACATCTTCATCTCATAGCATATTTAATGTGTCTCCAGTAGATTGTAAGGGTCTGAGAGGATCTACAGTTGTACCGAGTCTCACAGCTGCTTCTTCCTCAGCGCTTTCTTGTCAGGGAGGACTGTGAATATCCTTGTAAATAGTAAATGTAAATGAAAAATATGCTTTTTATTTCTGCAAGGCCTCTGCTGTTCTGTGATCAGGTACCAATCATACCAATCAAGTAAAGCTTTTTTGTTTTGTGCTTGAGTCCTTCTATAAGATCGTACAACACAAGAGAAAAGTCCCTCGCCAAATTGACTCACTTGTCGTCTGGCAGGGCTGTGACGTAGAAGGGCTGTGTGGCACCCGGGCACAAGGTGACAGAGTTTGCCTTCTTCTTGGCCACGAGGGCAGCGCGGTGTGTCTCGTAGACATCCAGACTGAGTGTGGTGGACAGGCGGTGAGAAACCACAAACGGTAGGTCCTTAAGGCGCTCCAGCTCGCTGGACTGCTCGTGGCGGACCTGCAGACGCACAGTGTAGTCCCCCTTTTCCAGCTTCAGAGAATACTGGAGAAGTAAAATGGACAGAGGGGAGATGTGTTAGCTCATGCACACCAGGGACTTATCCTTCCTCCTTCTTATCCACAATGCAACCTTCTGAAAAATGCATCGACTACAGATATCAGGGAACATCTGAGAAAGAAAAAACATGTAATCTTAAGGGCATGTTCTTCTAAGTGTACCTGCTGTGGGTAGGCATCCCCTGAGCCCAGTAGTCTCTTGTTCTGATCGAACAGCATCCAGAGCTGACTGTCAAACTCAGACTCATACAGCAGCTCACACAGCATGGGACAGCTAGGGGTAACCTCTCCACTCTTAGGCTGAGGACAGAGCAATAAAAGATTATACACACATACAAAAAGAAAAAAAAATCTTCTTTTTCCTCTCATATAAAGCACTGATGGTGTTGGCGGTACCTGGTGAAAGCTGTAGGTGAGGACAATCTCGTAGACTTGTCTGTTATTAGGTAGAACGTCCCTCGCTCCCAGGGCTTTTATCTTTGAACTTACAGGCCTAAAACAAAAAAACAGGGATGAAACAACGAACAGCGCTGATGTGGACCAACAAAATACACGTTTGCATGTGTGAGTGTGCAGTTACCTGAGAGGCTGAACCCAAGACTTGAGGGTGATAGTGGGGGAGACCTCCTCGTACCTCAGAGGCGACGACACATCAAAACTCGTCACTCCCTCTGAGGCATGCTGGGCAGACACAAATAATGGTTACAAACAGAGAAATGATTCTGTCTGGGTTGCAGCTTACTTGTCAGTGCTGCTAATCTGTGTGTCTGCACTCTTCTTACTATGTGCAGGGGTGAAGGGGAAGTGTTGAGTCCATGGAACGAGATGCTGTAGTCCACTGTGACGTCACCCAGGCTCGCCCACCAGCGTGCAATGCACAACTCTACCACCCTACCTGACTGGAGAGGAGACAAAAAACATGCAGGAATTAGCCCACCATTATGTTATTTTTGTATGTATGCATCTACAAAATGAAGTCCCCATTCCACTTATGGAGGGCATCTGGCAGAGAACTACAGATGACAGCTAGCTTTTTTTAGCTGACATTATCAGAATGACTTCTGTGCAAATAAATGTATATTACAAATGCAATATATGTACCAGCACAGGGAAAGCCTCAGTTAGTGAGCCTCTTTCCAGCAGGGAAGAGAACTTGTAGAATTCATTAGCTCTGTAGGCTCTCTGTTTGACCAGGTGCACCGCATGGAGAACAAACTTTGACGACACGTCTCCTGAATGAGAGGTCAGTGTGATCTCTGCAGGAGAGAGACGGGAACAGGGAGGTGAAAAACAGAAGAACAAGGAGAAGAGAGGATGTAGATTATGGTGAAAAAGCAAGCAAGTGGGGGAGGAAGACAAGAAGAGGAAAAGAGTTAAAGATGGAAAAAAACCAACACATTGTGATCTTATGCACATCTATTTCTACTTTGAAGTCACATCTCCCACCACTGACTTGTGGGCTATTTGATAATGCTGATGGATTTTAATGCTATATTGCTCAGTCAGCCAGGCAGGAGGGCCGTGGGACGAACAATCTAATGACTACATTTCTATAGGACTTTTATCCAAAGTGTGAGTGTGTAGGCCACCGATGGTAGCGAGCTACCACGCAGGGTGCTGACCTGACCATCAGGTCAATTTGGCGTTCAGGGTCCTGCCCACTTTCAAACCGCCAACCCTGCGATCAGTGGACGACCCGCTCTACCTCCTGAGCCACAGCCGCCCCCCCAACACGACAATCTACACCAACACTGAAAGATGCAGCATATACATTTTTTAGAAATGTATATGCTGCATAAAACAGGGGTAACCAAGGTGCAAAAATGGTCTTGAACTATTAGTGTTGAGCCCTGCTGAGAACTCACTTAACATATAAGTGAGGCTAAACTTGAAATCTAAACCAATATACTTTTTGATAACCTGAACTAAGGAAAATTGGAATAGTAATATTAGTGATTGTCAATAACTTGGCTTAAGATGACCATTTGCACAAAAACACCTGTTTTCACACACAGAGATACTGACCTGCCCAGGAGGCTCCCTGAGGAACAGTAATGAAGTGGCGTCTTATCTGGCCTGGTCTGAAGTGGATGTCTGTGAAACACACCTCCTGATTACGACCGTCTGTCACTCTGTCAGATGAAAGAGAGAGAGAGAGAGAGCGAGAGAGAGAGAGAGAGAGAGAGAGAGAGAGAGAGAGCGGTCACACACAAACACACACACAAACAGACAAACCTCTTGCTGGAAGAGTGACAGGAAGGAAAATGTCAACATGATGCAAGAACTTACTTGGCGGGGATAATAACTGTGATTGGAACTCTGAATAGGGGGCCACAGGTAGGTGCTGCTGTATCATACCCACAAACCTAAA
>NTHP01000109.1:2143170-2158111 GCA_003416845.1 Oplegnathus fasciatus
AAAAAAAAAAAAAGGTTTTTAAACATTTGTCCACACCAACATACAATGCTGTAAAAGCAAACACAAAAAGCCTATCATGATTGAGCGACTAAGTATGAAGAGTACCTGTGTTCTCTGGGAAGATGGGTTCAATTCCTACTCCGTGATCTGAGGGTGCAAGAACTTGGGCTGGGTCCCTGAGGTAGATGCCTTTCTGTGCTCCCACACTTACTGAAAAGCCTAGGTGGCTTGTGGGTAAAGAGGCGTGTTGAGTGAGGTAGTCTAATGCCTTGTCCACCTGAGAGAAAGGAAGAGAGTAGGTCACTGGATTGCACACAAAAATATGTAAAGAAATAATACTTACAGTAAAAATACAAGATCATGCTAAGACTGTTACAAGAGACAGAAAAGGAAATGCATCCCCTGTTGCAGTTGTAGTAAAGTTACCTGGATTATTCCATGACCCTGTGCAAACACCTCGATGTCGTCAACCTTCAGAGCTGTGTTTTCTAGCGCTCTCCTCACAGCAGGAACAGAGGGACGGATCCCGCTCTGCTTCAGTCCTTTAATCACACAAAATCACACACTAGCATCAGATTTGCATTCGTGCACACCTTCATACATGTAAAATATCCCGTCAAGTATCGGCGCATGAGCCTGGACGGACCCGAGAGGATTAGTGCGATGCCTCCACAGGCATTAGGAGATGACATGGATGTGCCGTTCATTAGCTGGGTACCACGAAGAGTCCAGTTGGGTACAGATGCAATGGCACCGCCAGGGGCGCTGATGCTGACCCCCAGAGCCCCGTCTGTACTAGGGCCCCTGGACGACCAGGTGTACTGGTTGGGAGGCAGCTTCTCCCTCAGGGAATACTCTGCCACCATCATGTCTGGAGTCACATATGCTCCAACTCCTGAAGAGGGAAGAGAGCAGGAGTCAACGCGACATGTAAAGAAAATTATGCAGAATTTATTTTTGTTGTTTAGCTTTTTTCACACATCAGGTTACATTCAGTGTTCAGCACTTGGTTGGAGGTTTAAAAAATTCCTCATGTCATCAGTGTTTGTACCTATGACACTGCTGGTGGTTCCCCCCGGGCAGCCGACCGTGGAGAGGCACGGGCCGTTGTTTCCTGCACTTGAAACAAACATCACATTGTGCTTCTGCACGGCCTCTGTGATCACCTCACAAATCCTCCTGAAAGACAAATTGATAAAAATCAGCGACAGTGTGAAACACAACAGAAACCCACACAATCACAACCCCGCCTCGTTATATACTAATAATACTTACCCTGAATTGGGCCAGTGGGTGGCTTCCCCATAGCTATAGTTAACCAGGTCACACTTGTAGTTGATGACTTCAATCATCTTTGAGTGACAAGAGAGATGAAAAATTAAAAGGGTGACAAAAAAAGATAGGCAAACTGCTATTCTATATTCGACAGCGTCTGGGCAATATTACCGCGCGGATGAGTCCTGTGCCAGTTTCCATGGTGCTGAGACGGGTGTCTCCAATCTTCAGAGCCAGGATTTGGGCTCCTGGGGCCACACCATTACGTTCAGGTTCCTCTGGAAAGTAACCTGCTGCAATGCTTGCCACATGTGTCCCATGAGCCCCTTTAAAAGCACACAAGCAAGTTAGACTGGAAAACTTTTCCTTTCAGAGGAGACAGATTCTGTGCTTTTGTGCTTCCTCACCTCCACTGGTCACGATGCAGAGTGTGTTTCCTTCATCGTAAATATTAACAGAGTAGTTAAGCATCTCAGCATTTCCTAACGTGGCATACTCTTGCGTCTCTCTGTAGGAGCTCAGCACAGTGCACTGGGACAGCTCTCCACACTCTGAAGTGTCGACTACAGCCCTGCAGAGAACAAACAGTAACAGACAATGTGAAGGATAAATATACTACTGGTAAACAGTAGATGTACTGAAGATAATGAAGTTGGTATGTCTTACCTCCATGTGTTGCCATCGTGCCAAAGCACACAGTCATATACAGGACCAGGATCACTGTACTTCTTTTCTAGTGATGCCAGAAGCTCTGACTGACTCTGCAGCTCTTCTTTCTGCAACTTCTCCATCTGGAGAGAGGAAGCATCGTGATTGAGACCGTAGGGAGAAATCAGATTAGGAAACATCACATTTCTGTGACTAGCAACTGCATGCAAACACTGACAAGTACACAAAGAACTCATGTTTGACCTGTGAGGGCGTTGGGTGAGAGAGGTCGAACTCTTCTGTCTTACGAGAGACCTCAGCAAGTGCTGCTCTGTGTGGCGGGTCCCACATCTTCTCCTTTCGCTCTTTCTAGGAGACAAAAGTGTCACAACGAAAATACTTTAAAAACATCCACAGAGGATGGCTGACAGATTTTCATTCATATTATCTACAGGGCTGTTACTACTGTTGTTGTTACTGTTACTAGTCTGGAGTTTAACTATACTAAGTAGTAACACTTCAATGGAGAGAGTCTATCAGCGTTGATAGAACATACAACCACACCTAAGCATCTAAGCTTGTGTTTGGGTTATCAGTGCGTATACATCTAGCACTATGCACATGTCACCAGAGCACTAAGCTCTGTGCACAATCACGGTGCTGTAAAATCAAACCCAAGACAGACCTAGTAGCGTAATAATGTCATGTCTTCCTACCTGTATTCTTTCTTTAAGAGCCTTAGGGAAGAACTCGTAGCCATTTTTAACTCCAATGCGAAACTTCCCTGATGGATTGACCCAGGCAGGAGGGATCTGGAAGACACAAAAAGACACAGTGTGAGACAAATATGAAGAAAAATACTGAAGGCACAGGTTTAATGATCTAGTCAAGCACAGTTAGATTTAAAAATGGGCCATACAGAATCAATGAAAGAAATCAACATTAACACAAAATGATGTCAGCTATCCACAATAACTGTAAAGGATTATTTCCTACGTGACAGCTCTTATTAATTTATTCTTTTTGTTCATCTTAATATTAAACGGTGTCTACTGACCTTAAGTGTTCTACCAGAGAGGCCAGCGATTGTCCCATCTTTAGGTTCTGCCACCGTGGTCATGTTCACGTCGCCACTGCCTGTCGTATCGATGATGTCGATGATCTTTGGCTTCCCCTCAGTTGTGACCTAAATAAACAGTAATGAAAGAAAACAGTAGTCAGTAATCAATCAGGAAATTCAGGCTGAAAAGGATGCAAAATGCATATTTTGTAACTTACCCTGACCAAGGAGGACTGTGGATATCTTAAACTAAAAATAAAAATTATAACCTGTGTGTATAAAACATCCTGAAGAGTGAATAAACTTCCAGTGCTTTGCAACAGCAATGCCCCCCTTATGCATATTTGTTTACACACACTGAAGGGGTCAGATTCAGTCTCTGCCCTTTTAAGCACGACGGAGGAAAGGTGACATGTGGTTGAAAGGAAACACTCGACGTTAACTTTGTGTAATAATGTACAAACTAACCTGCTTACACAGACATAAACTGTACAGAAAGTGGCAGGTTGTTATTTACTTATTTAGTCAATACTAAGTCGCTAGCTAACTATTTCAAGTGTGACTTTGCAGTTAACATGTTAGTTACGGCTCACTTAATCGACAACTAACTATACAGTAGTTTAGCTATTAGCTACTAGTTTAGTCGCAACAGACAGATCGTGTTTAACATATTTGACAGGACAAACTGTGATTAATGAGGAGATTGAAGGGAAACTGAAGAGGCCAAATTCAGCTGTTAGTTAGCTGCCAGGCTAACATGCTAGCAGGTGTGCCAACTGACTAACGTTCAGTTGTAAGTTGCACCGAAACACAATCTGACAGCAGGATAAAATACTTGCTATCAATTACTTTGTGTTGATTTGGTTGTCATAGCAGCTGTAAAGCTAGTTGTCACAGTGTGTATCTGCCGATGCTAGCATGCTAGTTAGCTCGCTGTTGCCGTTGAGTGACTGTGTACAAATGGTGTGAATGGGTCGGGCCTTTAGCTTTGCTAGCTTACACCAACTAACTTAGCTCGTAGCTAACGTGAGGCAGCCGGTCAGATTTACCTGCATGCCGGGGGCCCCGGGATCCACGCCGGTGTCGAGGATAGCGATGAGCACTCCTCGGCCATCGTACTCGGGGAACCTGGTGAGATAAGACGCGGCGCCGGTTTCTTTTTTGGGGAGCAGCCCGTGGAAGGGGAACGGTTCTTCGGTAGAATGAGCAGCCATGATCAAAAGAGCGACAATGAAAACAAAGCAGCGAAATGGGGAAGAGAGCGACACGGTGGGAGAGACGGGGAGGAGAGCTGTTTAAAGGGGCAGTGCGGCTCCCCTGCACAGCCACATTTCTCTGTAATCTTTATTCGGCAGGCCTTTTAACATTATGTCGCTTATAATGTTTGAGCCACCCGTATATGTATATCTTCACATCATTTTGCTGATCATACCTGGACACTCAAGCATGGCTTATCCAGCAGTAAAAGCCTGGACCCTGAATCATTTCACCATGTGCCAGCTGATTTGTGCCAGTTTGATCAAACTACATTTTTTGGGGGGAGATAAGGGACATTTAAACATTTAAATTATGATACATGGTTATAGGTTAAGCTACCCAGCAGTATATAAAGTAATTAAAATGAGCCCCACAACCTTTACCAGCTGCAACATTAAAGTGAGGTACACATAAATGCATCAATAATTAAAATCCACTAATATAAAATATGATTCTGAAATGGCCCATTCTGCATAATGAGTACTTTTACTTTTGGTACTTTAAGTATATCTGAATTTGCTTGCAGGATTTTTACTTTACACTGTAGTATTGCTACTACAGCTGCAGCGATTAGTCGATTAATCGATTAGCTGTTAGCTATTAAATTAATCGCCAACTATTTTGAAAATCAATTAATCGTTTTGAGTCATTTTTTAAGAAAAAGGGTCCAAATTCTCTGATTTCGGCTTCTCTAATGTGAATATTTTCTGGTTTCTTTAGTCCTCTATGACAGTAAACTGAATATCTTTGGGTTGTGGACAAAACAAGACATTTGAGGANACCTTGGGCTTTGGGAAACAGTGATCAACATTTTTCAGCATTTTATGACATTTTATGAACCAAACAACTAATCGATTAATTGAGAAAATGATTGACAGATTAATCGATAATGAAAATAATAGTTAGTTGCAGCCCTAATTGCTACTTTTACTTAAGTAAAAGATCTGAATACTTCTTCCCCCACTGATGGAAACATGGCTCTTAGTTCAGAGTTAGCCTGGGGGTGGGGAGGCTTAAAATAAGTCTTTTATTCGTGAGAAACCGTCTAACTTGCATTAAACAAATCTAAGAGCAAAATTAAGACATGAATAAAACTACAGTGCAGTCTAAAATATCTCTGTGAAGCCAGACCACTACCTCCATCCTGTAAATGTTGTAGTTGGGTTCACTGGCTGATAAGTGCACACTAGGTGGTGCTATAATACTGATAGTTGTGTGATTGCTGCAGTCACACTACTGTATGTGCTCTTTGCTCTTAAGGTCGGACTAAATACTGAAGTTATTATTCATAGTTATTGTTCAAGTTTGGCAGTGCTGCTGCTACATTTAAAAATAAATGGATTTTGTACCATAGTTGGGGACAACATAATGGAGACTGATGTCAAAAGATTTACCTTTCAAACTAGTTCATCAAAACAAGTCTTCATACAAACATCTGTCCTTTGAAGAGTAGCTGCCTGCACCAACCACAAGCAGAAAATGCATTTTATAGTTACGCTGTAGCTCAGATTTGGTTGTGTGTAAAATCTTACATGCTTTTAAGTTCCTCATGCATTTGAGTGGTTTGAATGATTACAAACTCCTCCATGAAGTGACGCGATTCTTAACCTCCTTGGCTCATAAAACCCTCCAAACTATCAGGATAATAAATCAAGCAAACATAAACAAGGATGTTTTCTTAGTGTCAGGAAGGTTTACATTTTTGAGATACAGATTCACCACCTAAATAGCGATCTGTAATTTGCTGGTTTGGAGTTTAACCTGGCGCCCTAAGCAGTTGCTTAGTTCACCTCTGTCTCAGGTCGGCTCTGCTCGGTACACATTTATACTGCACTATGTTCACTTCTTCCTTCTCTCTATTATTATCTAAACTAAACATCACCTCTGACTCCAGATTTGACCTGAATCTTACACAAAATAAACTGATAAAATATAGTCTGTTTTTAGTTCTTTAGTTCTTCCTTTTTTTCTCATTTACAATCAGAGAATGTAGCAGAAGAAAAAAAGGTTGTGTTTGGACAAATGTTTGGTTTAACTGAAAGGACGGAGAAGCTTCCAGCATATCTGCATGTGTTGCTTTTTGTATTTTTATTTCCCACAGATGCGGTGTTGAGAATGGAGCAGGGTGGAAACAATCAACCCAAAAACAACAAATCTGATCAACGTGGATGTTCTGCTCATGTGAGTTGGATATATTAAAGATAGCTATATGCTTCCTGAGAGTTTAAATTAAAGCTGTATTTGTGTTCTTTCCACATACCATTTGATTCATGCTCTATCCATGGAGATTTTATTTGTTTTTTCCATAATACCAGGATTAACTTTGCACATGTCAATCGCCATCTGTTCAACTCAGTACTCTCTGTCTCGCACACATATCCACACACGTATGTACCCTATACATTAAGGTGTGTGCTTGTACTACAAAGAAAAGCACAGGCCACAGTAGGGAGGGTTAGTTGTAAGAGTGCAGTTATTTTAAGTGTGCCAACGCCCTTGAACGCTGCACTGGTGGCTGGCTTGTGCGTAATAAAACAACAGTGAGCATCCTTTCACTAATCTGCTTAGACTAGACATCTGCCTTCTCTTCCTCTTTCTGTCAGTGGCTCTGCATTGTCACACATACACATACAAACATATGCACACACTTGCACGGACACTGTTTGATGCCATGCTTACACTTGGACACATATTTTGATATCGCAGCATTTTTTTTTGCTTGAGATAAGTTAGACCTCCAAAATATGAGGGGCTTCTCTGTTTTTTTGTTTTATACCATTAACACATACAGACACGCACGTACAGTTCCACACACAGGCTTGTGGTTTACCACAGGGCGTAGCCACTTTAGCTAAACTGAAATAAATGCCTGTCATAAACGTCTTTAAAGCATTATTTCCCTATGTGATGCTGTGCATACAGCTACAAAAAACTGTATTCTCCTCTTCCCTTTTGTGCTTGCAGATATGATACTACTTTGGTTGTTATGTCATGATAGTGGCAACCCTTGACTCTTTCATTATGGCCTCATATTACGGTGATTTGACTGGTGTTACATGTGTGCATGGAAAGTCATAGCCAAGAGGAGAGTTCTCAATTTACCTTCTGGGCTAGATCAACTTTGAATGAAGTCAGAGCCCAAATCGGTCTCCCATCTTGTTACTAGCTGCACAAACATGCAGCTGACAGGATGTGGCCAATGTGAAGGACCTACACTATTACTTATTTTCACCCGTGCTATAACCAAGTTTTTCTTCAAATACATGTCTTGCGAGGATATTTATACCGCGTGGGTAATACCATGGTTATTATCTATGAAAATGCCCACAGAGTTTTAGAGGAGATAGTCAAAGGAGCGCAAGCCGCATTGTTAATTGCGTCACTGATATGAATGCACAGGCACAATATACACATTCAGTCAGTGGTGGAAAAAGTGCTCAGATATTTTACATAAGTAAAAGTCAGATACAAATAAAATTCATGCATTCAAAAATGTAAAGTACTAGCATTTAAATACACTTAAAGTGCTCATTAGGCAGAATGACCCATTTCAGAATAATATATATACCATGATATTATTGGATTATACTGTAATTATTGTGTAATGTGTAATGTAATGCAATGTGTAAGCGTCACTTTAATGTTGCAGCTGGTAAAGGCGAGGCTAATTTGAACTATTGGAGATACTGGTTGGTGGTTTATTCTATAATAATGACTTATGTGTTAATGATGTTGTGTATCAATGATCTGCACNAAAAGTACAGAAGTATTAGTATTATATCAGCAAAATGTACTTAAAGTATCAAAAGTAAAAGTAGTTGTTCCGCAGGAAAATGGCCTCTGTTAGTGTTTTACTATTATGTATCACATTGTTAGTTTGTGATGGATGCATCAATGTGTAAGCAGCATTTTACACCTGGTTGAGGTGGAACTAGTTTTAACTATTTTGTATAAACTTAGGTAGTTTAGTCCTGTGGGTCCCAACATAGGGGTCGGGCCCTTCCAAAGGGTCACATGATAACACTGAGGGGTCATGAGATGATTATTGGGAGAGGAAACAGGATTCTGCTGCACAAATCTGTGCTCAGTCTTTGTACTTTTCTCTAATATTTGCTGTTTTTTGTGAAATGATGGATAATTTTACATCTTTAGACCTTGAATGGTTATTTAAATGAAACCACGTGAGAAGTTTAGGTGGGAAATGTCTCTTTGGTGGAGCTGCTGACAACTCACAGACATCTGACAAGAGGCCCCAGCTGGACCCTGCTTTTTGTAAGTGGCCACAAGCCAAAAAGATTGGGAAAAACTGGCTTGAACTAAAGTACAAGTACCTCAACATTGTTCTTGAATACAATACTTCAGCAGTTGTAGTAGAAGCTGTCAAATAAATGTAGTGGAGTAAAACGTGTAATAGTTTCCTCTGAAAAGTGTAAGTAGCATAAAATGGAAATACTCAAGTAAAGTACAAGTACATCAAAATTGTATTCAATTACTGTACTAACTGTCGTGTAGCAAATGTACTTTCCACTACTGCATTCAGTTAGCTGCAGTGCATGGGAGGGTTGTTGCTGTGTGGAGACTGTGAAGTCTCTTCTTGAGGAGGGTAACAGGCTAACAGTAGCAATGTGACATATAGCCTAATTAGATTTAGAGCTGTTCTAAAGGAGTCACAGCTAATCCCAACGCCTTGGCCGGCAGCAGAGGCACTGCAGCAGAGAGACTGTCCGACTGCTCTTTAGTCCCACATCTCTGCTGGGTTGGGCTCGGCCAGCTGGGTTTGTAGAGAGTCCCAGACCAAAGTAGGGCTATTTTGAGGAATGTGGTCATAGTGATCTCAGAGGCGTAGCCCAATAGGCTCAAGTGTGGGCTGATGATGACCCTGCGCCTTTCACCTGAATGGATCTTAAATCCTGTCCAGACATCCCTCCCACCGGGCAGGACAGCACCTTGTCTATTCTTCCATCTGTTAAATTTGGCCCAAGATCAGTGTCAGCAGGAAAACAGGGACCACTTATTCTTTCCGGGTTATTGCTGTCTTGTTTTGTGACTCTTAGCTCTACAGCTACCTCGACCATGGAGGTTATGTTTCCATTAGCTCCTTTTCTCTGTCTGTCACCAAGGCAGTTTGGTGGTGATTCAGATAAATTAATAGCAATTTCAATTATAGCTGAGAGGCACAGACTTGATTCCTAATCCTGACCATTCAAGAAATATGTATTGACCAGAAAATTGAGATGATCTCTCTCTTGAACACTGTGTTTGAGGATGATCCCTTGGACATTTGCACACTTGAGGTACCCTCTTGAACAGAATAGTTTGAAAAGATAACAAAAATAATGAATGCAAAATAAGTTACCTTACTTTGTTGCTCAGTATTGTTGATGTACACTGTCTGTTTATGGAGGAAATTTAGGTTGTTTGATACACAACACATGACCAATGATGACCTCATTAATGGCAGGTTGATGTTTAAGTTTAAGCAGTGAAGGACTTTGCTTTTTCTTTGCGCATTTTGTCTCACTTTTCTGTCACTGTAAGGCCATACTGTAAAAAACCCCTGACTCAACACAAATTTACATTTTGCTGCATGAAACATGGTGGTCAACTCAGTTTAGGCTCCAGAGGCCAAAGCTGATGCCTGTTGACCCTCCCTGTGAAAGCCTAAAATGTCACTTGTGACAGATTTTAAGCATATTATTGTACACCATGTCCTGAGAGTGTGCATACGGTAGTTGAAATAGGAGTAAGGCTAATCCTTGGTTGTTTGCAGCCTGCAAAGCTCAGATCATGGCGATAGATCATTTGCTCCACCGAAATAACAGTATAAAACTGTTTTATTGTTTTTTTGCATCTGCAGTCTGGGTAACACTCACACTCACTGAACAGCCATATTGCCAATTCTCAGTGAGGGAGGGTATAAATAAAAAGCTGATGCATTGGAGTGTGGTGAACTAGCTTTGCAAGCAGGTACAATAGTATTTTTTAAATCATTCAACATTATGAGCTGGTTCTTGTCAATTCAGAGTCTTGCCATCCTCATGATGTTGTAGCTGTATGAAGGGTGATTAACGCCAAAGAGGAGCAGGAATTTGAAGCACATGTATGAGGGGTGATTAATGCCAAAGAGGAGCAGGAAGAGGAGAAGCACTGTTATCCACAACACTATTGCTGCTATGTTTAAGGACATTTGGTTGGTCAAATATTTCAACATGACAACACAGAGACATGTCTGTTGGCCACTTGTTTTAGCAATTGATGGTACTTGGAAAATGGTGTTTTGATGTGTTGGTAGCTGCTGCCAAAGTTACAAAGTGTGAAGTTGCTTATAAGAATATTGCTCTTGCTATTAAGTGATAAGTCATAACTACACATAAGGTGGCCCTGTGACATCCTGACCTGAACACTGCTGTGAGAAACAGGGATACTAGCTATAAATCACTTTTACATAGTAGTGATGGTCATTTGAAAAAAACACAGGAGAAAGAAAAAGCATTTTGTCACAAATGACTGATATGAGAGGCAGGCATGAACAAATACAGAAACTTTATTTTTCCTTTAAAAAAAGGCTCTGGATGATCAATTATCATACTTTATTCTAGTAAAATGACATGTAAAGTACAAGATGCACTGTGTTTTAGACAGGGAAGCAAACAAAATACGTCAGTTCAAGGTGCAGTATGTAGGATTTAGTGGCATCTAATGGTGAGGTTGCAGATTGCAACCAACTGAATACCCCTGCTCTCACCCCTCCCTTTCCAAGCATATAGGAGAAACTATGGTGGCCTTCAGGTGCATTCACACTCGACAATTGATTTTTCCTACGCCGATATCAAGGTGATTTTAACTAACTCACTATCAGAACAGATGTTATAAAAGTAATCTGTAGAATCTGCACCCTACTGTGCATTTTAGAGATGTTTCTGGTGGAGCGGCATGTCCGCCTGCTGAGCCCCGTTAATCAGCACGAGTGAAAAGTGAATTTTAAATACTTTCTGTCTCTTTCCCATGGATCTGACACCCTGCATCTCTGTTCTCCGTATGCCTGCTCACCAAAACTTTGCTCTGCGCTCCATAAGAGTAGTTAACGTTATGGATATGATTTGGATTGTGATATTAAAGGTAAGATAATAATGTTAAACGGAACATGATGCTGTGATATTGTCGCACCAAGCACAGACACATGGACTGTTAAAAGGGAGCCATTGTTTGATTAGAGGAGACATTGCAAGTAAATAGATTTTTATAATGTTTAAATATTTTAAATAAAATGTTCACACACTTATCACCTCATAACCTGGCGATCTTGAGTAACACCGTGTCCTAACAGCAAAAGAGCGTCAGACTATCGCGTCACATCGCATAATATCGGACGTATATGTAGGCTATATATCTGTTACGTCATGTAAACAAAGCACGTACCTATCAACTGATCGCTCAAGATCAGACTGAAGACGTAACTCAGGTAAAAGATGGGTGAGTACTTCCTATGTTTGTACTTTTTAAACAGAAAACACACGTTTTATATTGTGATATTTAGATGTTTCTTTTCTGGAAATGACCTACAATATAGCCAGAAACATTCAGCTCCCTGGCGATCTCCCTCCATCCAGCTGCCACCTTATTTAGGTTTTTGTAGATAAATGAGGAGGTATCGTAGGCCTATAGCCTAAATAACGCCCTTTCAACTTCATGAATCAACCGTTCCTTGCACATGATGCAGCGTCCGACAAAAGTTCATCTCAAAACGGCGCACTGCGCCACTTGCTGCCAGTTAGGACATTCCAATAGAAAACAATGCAATCAAAAGAACTTTGTCGCTGACGCTCACTCGTGTCACATTCAATTAGGACACAGTGTAACAACAATTGGACGATTTGAAAATAGAAACCATCACCCAAGCCTTCGCCACCAAATTTAAGCTGCCACTTCAACATAAAAACGCAAAAGGCCTCTCTCAAGCCAGTTTGTCCGTTCTGGGCTACTATAGAAACATGGCGGATTCTGATTCTGATTCTCCCTATGTAGATATGAAGGGCTCATTCTTCTCATTCAAACAAAAACGATTCTCACTTTCAGGTGATTATACACTAACGAAACATAGTTATGAATATTATATTCTATTTCTGCCAATAGATCCCCCTAAATCCTACATACTGCTCCTTTAAATCTGAAATATGACAAAACCTATATTGCTCTTGAGTTCACTGTGTTTCGTGTCCAAAAACTGGTTGGGTAGTTTGGGAAACATTTTGTATTTTTCATTTGGAACTCATGAGACACTTGTTCATATTCTAGATAACATAAAACTTGTTTTGTTGCTGGTTTCCCCAATGTTGTTATTGGTTGATTAAGATCAAACAGGGTAATGCAGGACCAGGGGGTGCAGGGGCATGAATTTGGTCTGGCTTCATTACAGCAAATGTGTGGGCAGTGGGTTAAAATGTGTCTGGTACAGGGCACAGACATGGTCCAAGCACGTACACGAACACAGACCCTTGGAGCTATGCAAGATTGATTTCACTGGCGCGTGTGAGTGTTGCAGCTAGGGGGCGCTATAGCATGAAACAACGAGAGAAAGCTGATCCCTCCTGTTTGGGTTCACGTCTGCTCAAAACAACCATGGCTGACCAGTTTTCGAGGAAGCTCCAGCTGAACATGTTTGTGACACTTTGTCACCAGTTCAATCAGACAGGAATGTAATTGAAAACACATTCATACATGGACGCCATGTTTGGTCGAGACTTTGGTCATGGAAACACTCGGATTAGCTCTATATCGCCCCTTTGAGGACTGACTTTGTTACCTCCACCGGTGCATAAGAGTGCACGTTGAGTATGTTCACCAGGGTTGCATGTTTGGGCCAGCTGGACCGGACTTTGTCAGACTTGTGTGGACCATGTCTGTGCCCTAAGACGTCACTCGTTTCCAGGGATATGACCGTGGTTGAGACTTCGGCTGACACCAGTTCCTCTCCTCCTGCGCTTTGCGGCACGGATCACCCTCCATACACATGTGTGGGCGGTGTTGTGTGGAGCCACACCTCCACTGGCGCCGCTGCTGCTGCTGCTGCTGCGGGACTGAAGCTGAATCTGCTCGCTTGTTCTCAACCAGCCAGCAGCACCAGCAGTGGTCGGACCGGAGTATGATCGCTGTCCGGAGAGCATAGATGTGCAAAACCCCTGGAATATCCGTGCGCTGGAGAGGCCAGAACCAACCACCGTGGAGGACTGTCTTTATCTAGCCGACAAAAGGGAAAGAGCCGCGGGGAAAGCATGGCGGTAGAAGAGGAAGGTCTACGGGTTTTCCAGAGCGTTAAAATAAAAATAGGTAAGAAGAAAAATCCCTACCCCCAGTCTGAGCGCCTCAATGGATGGCTCCATATTAACGGGCCAAGCAGGCAGTGCGGGCTGGAGACTGGAGGGGGGACAGATCTGTCTTGTTCCTGCTGTTATTGTAATTCAAATCACACGTTTTCGTCTCAGCGCTCAGACTGTAAAGCGCAAATTATAAAACTGAAAATGTAAAGGGAGGGGGAAAAACCGAGAGATTCAAAGCCTTGTGGGAAATTGTGGGAATTTGGCAGCTGGCGTAAGAAACCAGTGTTAGAGGTCTACATATGGAGACTTGAACTGATCAGGCTGTGCGACATAAAGGCTCCACAGCTGCACATATCCAGATGCTTTTTTTTCCTGGACACTTCAGATCAAATAAACCTTTATTACACCTTAGGTGCAGCCACTAAGTCACGTTATTGAACCTCCCTTTCTCTCTCTGTCCTCCCCCCCTTCCAAACGGCTTCATGCTTAACTGTCTAGCTATTGATTGTTAGCCCAGATTTCTATATTTAGATATCTAGCTGGTCTCCAGTGGGTTCCCTTGGTTTGTAGGAGGCGTGTGGTGCATGCATATCTTGTGAATGGAGCCATGAGGAGGCTGAGTACAGTTTGCAGTGGAGGATTTAGTGGAGAGGACAGTGTTTTTATGCAATTGAGAAATTGGCATGCCTGTACAAGAAGTTAGTTTCCCTGGTCTTGAGTAAAACTGGAGTAATTAAATAATGGAAAGTGTAGCTAACCACATGTATCTCATGGGTTACAATAGATCCTAATAATAGTACAGTAACAATGAGAATACTATGGGGAAGAAATAATAGTCATATTAAAGCTTACTTTTAGCTACACCGACACGTTTGCCATGTACAGTATGAAAGTTAGGGTTTCAACTAATGATTATTGTCTTGATTAGACAATTGATTTGGTGTGCAAAATGTCAGAAAAAAGTGAATAATATCAAATTTCCCAGCCCAAGGTGACATCTTCAAATAGTTTGTTTTGTTTAACCAACAGTCGAAAAGATTTTAAATTCATAGTGACACAAAACCAACAGCAGCTGCATTATTGTTTCAGCTGTAATTACAGTAAACATTATAGTTATAGTAAACGTTATTTTGTTAGGAGAAGAAATCTAAAATGCTGCAGTCTGACCTGTTTGATAACATGTTTTTTTCCTTTTTAATATCAAACCAGTCAAAGCAAACAGTCATTTCCTCTGCTTACTCTAACTGTTATCCCGGGTCAATGTGGGGCGTTTGGGACCGTCTCCTCTCGTTTTCACTGACATCTGGCACCCGGTTCCTTCTGGCTGTGCTGTCCGATTTGTTTTGACTACAAACATGCGACAGGGATGAGCAGAGGCAAAAAA
>NTHP01000109.1:2169020-2188639 GCA_003416845.1 Oplegnathus fasciatus
AAAAAAAGTCTGACAATTGGCACATGTATGTTTTTTTAACATTAACACATGAACATAAACAAACACTTTAAACTAAAACCTTAAATTTGGTTAAGCATGACATTTTACTGTTGAAAAATAAACATTTAACTGCTCACTGGTGGACAAACTATGTACAGTAATGTGACACTGTTTAGGAATGACCTCAAACGTATCTTTGGTATTTCTGTATTGCACTTACTTACTTATCTGTCAACTTATACATCAATAATATCGGCTGGTCTGTGATTCTCAGATGTTGAGGCTTCACACAGAAACCCTTTCACCTGCGTTACCACGCATCAATTTAAAAAAAGAAAGAAAATAACTAGATGTTCACTGTGATGGATCACCTATCTCAAGCAAATTTCAAGTCTCTGCAGGTTGATTTTCATGCCATATTGGCACAAGTTGAAACCTCTTGCTGTTGGAAAAAGGCAGAAAAATGCACTCATCAATCTAAGAAGGTTTGGAGAAAGGTAAAAAAAATAATACAAAACATGCACTAAAACTTGCTAAATCACTTGAACAGTCCTTAGAGTGTGTATGTGATGTGACGTAGATAATGTATGAACATAAACTAAAAATGAATTGTGTAGTTATTTCCTTTTTTGCAGATGTTTTCTGCTCTCCAGTAGCTCTGATTTTGGCACAGAGATTTGTTTTTACGTTGCGAGTTGAGTCATTAAACACACACACACAAACTCACACACAGAGCTGAGAAAGCTGTGGTAATCCCATGATGTTTTGGTAACTAGGATGACCCGGATGGCGCAATCCAATCAAGGGACCTCACAGGTCATGAATGAGAGCAGGGGGAAAACAGAGATTGGAGGGAATTCAGGAGCGCCGGGTGAACGAGGCGGATTACAGGAGGGAGATAAAATAAATGTGGGAGAATAAATGAGGGAGAAGTGGACGAGAAGAGGAGACAGGAGGGAGATCTAATAACAGTGGGAGGTAAAGGGATAAAGACCGAGATAAGAGAGACTTGCGTCATCGCCCTCCTCTCACACATAACAACAAACTGAAGTGGCGGAGTGTGTGTCATGTCTTACAGCTCAGGTGTCGTTTTAATTTGTGAATGAATGTTGTTATTGGGAATTTTTGTGTACTGATCCACTGTATGAATCAGCCTCCAGAGAAGCAGTCATAACACTGTGTTGTATTACAACCCCCACAGAGGGCACTTATCACCTCTGTTTGTCTCAGCATGGTTTTATATTTATCCTCTGTGTTGACTTAAGGACAACAGGTAGAGATAGGTTCTTGTAAGAGGCCATTTGTCACTCTGATTGAAATGATGTTTTTTACATTCTAAAAGACCAAAATGGCGAGTATGCTTCTTCATACTGTAAGTGCTTGTCGAATGGTCTAACCGCCTCCCACCACACCTTTCCCATGTCGGATTAGGGGGGGTCTGTCTCCAAGTATTTCTGTAACTTCCCAAAAACTTTCCAAAACCAACAATCTGACATTCACACCCACTTCACGCTGTCATAAGCCAGCTGTGCAGAGGTGAGACAGGAGCCAGCGTTTCGCACTCTTTTTTCATTCTTGACACAACTATTTCTGTCACTTTTCATGTGAACGATTGCACAAACACTATGAAGAATGCCTTCCAGGAGGGACTGTCTGAAAATGTGCGCCGTTATCCCCATATTTAAACAATTATCACTTCTCCCCCCTCTCTATGATGGGCAGCTCTTCGCTCAGTCTTCCAGTCCAAGTCCATTGGTAAAATGTAAATCTCAAAAAAATGTGTCACAAATATATAGTTTCGTTTTTAAAAGCAGCTCAGTAATTTCCTAAAACAGCTAAACACTGTAGTTTTTTAGCAAATGTTACTCAAACAGGAGTAAATAGTGCATTTCTTATGGACTATTTTCAGTCACAGATTAATACACATTTGGAGCTCTAGTGAGTATTTATGGCAGCAGGTCGGTGTGTGTGGGATTGACTCAAAATAAGCTACAGTGCTCATGTTCACTGTACCCAAAGGAATATGGCACCCATTCAAATGTTGTGGTTTTTCATCAGTAAGATCAATTAATTGATCAATTAATTGTTAGTTTTTGTCTTTTCACTGTATTTGTTGACAGTAAGAAAAATACAGAACATCCTTTAAATAGTGACATTTCAGTCACTATTTAAAGGATTTTAGGACTTTAGCAGAACCTGTTGGTCTCATGGCTGCAGAGCTGCCAACCTACCAGTGTGTAAATAAATCACAGGTTTTATCCAAACAGTGTGATTGCAAGTTAGTGAGTGCTTCATGACGAACATGATTACTCACCTCCTCCCAGTGATGGCACATGATACGTTTTCATTGTTGCAACACCGAAGTTTAGAACTGGTTCTTTCATAAGATGCAGTCCTTGGCAAATCCTAAACAGGAGCTGTCGGAGCTGGACGGATGTGAGTGTTTAGAGTTTTTAATGGGGCTTCTGCATTCAAGTGCAGATATATTGATAGGGAAAATGACTTATTGAATCTGAAGGTAGTGGTCTGTTTTGCTGTTTTACAGTCAGTTATCCAGTGTCAAATGTCAACTCTCTCCCCTTTCCCCCTCCAGAGTCGGAAACGCTGCAGTGTGTGTAAAACCATTGTTTGTTCTGCCATTAAGTAGCTCAAGATTTCTACTGTATAATAGATATTTGAACTGGTGCAGCCACAGAAAAGTTTTGAACAGACTGTAGAAATGATGATCGGCTGTTTTAGAAAGTTTATTTTTTAAGCCTTAGCACACCTAACCAAAGGAGCAACAAAAAGCTACACCAATAGTAGATTTTTACTGCATTTCTTATAGTTTTTCTAGAGCAGCGGTTCTCAAATCATGTCCCAAGATAAATACAAGGGGTCACAAGATGATTAAAGGGAGGAGAAGGAGAAAAAACATCGTAAAACTGTTATTTTGTTTATTTGTAATGTTTTTTCTCCTGAATTTTCTTTTTGGCTCTTTTTCTTGTGAAATACTGGACACTTCCTCTAAAAATCCTTCAAAAATTAAACAATGTAAGAAGTAAAAACAAACAATTTTATGGGGTCACAAGCCAGAAATATTGGGAACCCACTGCTGTAAAGGATCAAATATTAAAGAGAAAGTGTCAGTTTGGGAACAGCAGCCACAGACTCGTGCTGTCACTGTGGAGAAGTTACTCTTTTAAAGCCAGAAATAACAGTGCGAGATTTTGCTGCAGCTCAGCTTGTCGGCTGAATGGCGGCATCAGATTCCCGTGCAGATAATGGAGCGCTATTGGAGCAAACAATGACAATGTTGGACTAACACACGTGTAACTGTAGACCACAGAGTCCTGTGTGTCCCCAGGGCCAAGAGAAACAGAATAAGGAACAGAGATCTGACTAATATGGATCCGTAGCTTCATAAAGGAGAATATATTGCTCCTGAGGGACTGCGGCACCACCTGTGTGGTTTGTGTGTGCGGTTTGTGTGTGTGTGTGTGTGTCTCAGTGGGTGGTTGGACCACATTCTTGTGAAAGGGAGTGTTATCTGTCACACATGTTTGATGAACAGATTGAGCTTCAGCAGGACTCAGGAAATGTCCCACGCAGATTCTTTCATTCACAGATCTGACAATGTTTACACACACGCACGCACGCGCACACACACACACACACACACACACGCACACGCACACACACAGATGTCGTTTTGAATGTTAAATTGTTATTTGTTGTGTATTTGTGTTTCTGAGAGCATGCAGTGTAAGAGTAGTCGCCCGGGCAGAGCCAAGCTCATTATACGTGCTGTAAGATTATTCGAAGCTAAAACAGGTGTGAACTTACATAATGCTATTTTCTTTTAAACTTCGCGTGCTTTCAGCACTCTTAAATAAATAATTGCTTATAGCAGCGTGCCTGAGTAAACACATTGTTATTGCTTACAACAGCGTTCCTGAATAATAACCGCTCGCCTCTCTCCTTCCTGCATTTTCCCTTCCCTTTTCTTTGTTGCAGGAGAGGCAAAAAACATCCCTCCGTACCCGGGGCCAAACAAGATGAGGGACTGTTACTGCACTGTCAACCTGGACCAAGAAGAGGTCTTCAGGACCAAGATCATCGAGAAGTCACTCTGGTACATCGAGGGGCCCCTCCACACTTTTTCTACGTCTGCCCTTTATGTATACAGAAAGGTTCAATCACTAAAAGTCAATTCATAACCACTTCCTTTTTACGTAACTCCCTGCCTTTTTAAATTGGACGGTTTAAAACTTATTTCACCAGGTCAGAGCTGCTGTTGTAGTTCACTGTCTCAATAGTTTTGTTGTCTGAAATGAAGCTGTTGAACTTAAGACTTATAGATTTGTAACATGTTGCCTAAAGTGCCCCTGAATCCCAAAGTTTTCCTCTGGCTCACTGTTGATATTTTAAATTATGTTGAGTTTTAAAACATCAGCAGTGAGCAGTGGAAAAAATGTACATGAGGGTATGAATGAATACTGAGCAGCATTGCAAGTCGGTGTTGATAAAAGCATCTATGACATACCATTACATCTAAATGTAAGCTAAAGCATTTTACTGTAATGGCCTATCTCAGGTTAATGAACAGAGGTCTCATGAGCATTTGCCATCTGTGCTGCATGTCTCATTAAGTGACAGATAAACCGGTTCATCTACAGTATACAATACTTATCTTGGTAATGCCAGATTTTCTCTTTACTAGCTTGGTCTCTCTCAAATATTTTTGAAGTTTTTGGCCACGGAAGAGCTCTGTATCAAGGTGCGTCATTACAAACACGGCAGACGTCTGTATAAATAGTGGAAGTATCACATGCATCAAGCCAAACGTAGGAGAAAATGTTAGTACATACTGTAAATGTATCACAAATGGAATTTTAACATTTAAGATTCAACAAAACATAAAAATATATCACCCAGATGCTTTGCAGATACTGTATCACAGTATTACTTAAATAGACTGGCTGAATAGACGGTGATTCCCTTCCACTTTGATTACACACAGCTTAGAGATGTCACATTCTTTGTTTGGCTGAGCTGATGAGGAAACAAGTGAGATCCAGAGTTGCAACTGACGAAGCTGAATTACATTTATTTAAGGATCCTGTATTTGTAGGATTGTTTATAAATGCAGTCATGCCTCTGCCTGCCCATCCATCCCTGCATCCCTCTGTCTGTCTTTATGTCTACTAAGTAACAGAGGAAGTCAGTAATTGTTAGCAGCAGCCCTGAGGGCTCAGCTCACAAGATTCTCATTGCCATGATTTCTATGGTCGTCATTTATGTAAGGCAGAGTGTGGCAGTTGATATACCTTCCAGCCACAAACAGGCCGATTGTTGCAGTCCACATGATTCATGGCCGGATGTAAATACACGTGGTCTTTATTTTATGTCTGCCCAAGTGACAAAATCAATCATCTTTGTTTTTAAATGCAGCACTTGAAGCAGTTCAGCATATTTGATGATGCAGTTGATGCACTTGGTACTATGGTCGTATCCACATGGTCGAATGCACTTATTGCTTTGGATAAAAGCATCACCTAAATAAACCAAGACACACCCAGTCAGACAACGCTGAAAAATATTAGTATCAATCAATGAATGGATGTTTTAAAGACTGAGTGAGAGCACAAGAACAAGAGGTCGATCATGTGATTATTACACTTTAACCAGCTGGGTGGACGGGGCATCTCCTTACTATACAAAGATGTACAGTATTTATAGACAGACAACATGATGAAACAATGTGCAAAATAAAACAGTTGCAGATCATATTGTATACAACAGAATTCCACATATTTTACCTGTTTGTTACACAAAATAAATATGTAGTCATTAAGAGATGGCACAAAGCAGCAGGTGGTCTAATATGAGGTAATGTGGTAAAATAGTAGAATTGTGTTTTTTTATGACATTAAATTACTTAATATTAAAATTACTTATTAAGACACAAGTATTGATTAAAATGTGTTTTTCAACAAATGACTTCATTTCGGTATAGTGTGATCTCTTTGCACCGTAAATCGTACAGAACATGTTACAGAGATGTGACTTCAAAGGATTTTGTTTTTTATTTTAGACCACTTCGTTCCTCACTTAACCCCCTCTTTTTTTCCCCTCACAAAATATTTCGCAAAATGTTGAATTATTCATTTTGCAGAGTAAAAATCTAGTCTAAAATTGGCAACGTTTTTAATTAAATCTGGTACTATCTGATCTTCAAGTTTTAGCACCAAAAAGATTTGTGTGGGCCACATTTCCTTCTTCTCATCTTTCAACAACTAAACATGTAAAACTACATTTGTGTTTGTGGTAAAATACGTTTTATCAGACGAGGGGAGTCTCTAATCACAGTGTACCTTGTGTCTCCGCTCACCTCCAGTCCGTTCTACGGGGAGGACTTCTACTGCGAGATCCCGCGTAGCTTCAGACACCTCTCTTTCTACATCTTCGACAGGGATGTCTTCAGGAGGGACTCCAGTATCGGTGAGTTAACAGCTGCTTATTCACCAATATAACACTAACCCAGCTTGGAAAGTGAATCGAGACTTTCATGGTGAGTGTTTGAAAGGAGAAATAAGCCTCATGTTACAGGCTCTACTGTGATTTTACTGCAGCTAAAGCAGCACGTCGGGTGGCTTATTTTACTTTTATGAAACAGCAGTGGCACTCTGTTGTGTTATAAAACAACAACTTTCATTTTATTCTCTTGTGTAATATCTGGTCGTACTTCAGACTGTCTTTTCAAATAAATACTATAACACTGAGTTCTTTTAAAACAACCGAACAGTCGAAACTCAAGTTCAAAGTAACATTCAAAGAACATTGAAATGTGGAGGTTTGATTTAGGTTTGATTTAAAATCTCAGCTTGAATCTTATAGTTTCAAACAATAAAAACAAATGTCAGTAAATAAATCAGGGCTAAAACGCAGTTTCCAGTAAATTGATCGACAGAAACGAGGCAACAGTTTTAATAACTTGAAAATAATCGTTAGTGGCTGCTCTAAAATTATTCAAGCAAAGCAATTTAGTATTTCCACAGCAACTAAACAACATGTCTGCTAAGAAACAACACTGTTATATATTAAAACTATTTAACATCTATATATACATACTGTGTGTGTGTGTATGTATATATATATATATATATATATATATATATATATATATATATGTTTATATGACATTTATATCATACAGTACATAGCAACAAGCTCTGATTGGCTACCAGGCTGTGTTTCCACGGCAACACGAGCAAGTGGTGTTTCACCTCTAAAGATCACTATTAACACTTTATATATCTAGTTTGTTCAATCTGTACAAAACTGTGAGAATTAAAATTTGTGGTTTTACGGGGAGTTATGTGCTGGATTATTTCTTGACCTGGAGCGGTTACTTCCTGGAGTCTCCACCTCACATTGAAAACAAGACCACAAATTGTTTTTTTGCACTTTGGCTTTTGTATGGATTAAACAAATGAGAGGTTTTAATTAGTAAGCTTTTAGAGGTACGCTACAGATTTAGTTACTTTCAGACAGAGCCAGGCTAGCTGTTTCCCCCTGTTTCCAGTCTTTAAGCTAAGCTCAGCTAACCGGTTGCTGGCAGTAGCCTCGTATCAAACAACACAGACATGTGAGTGGTATCGAGTGTATTTCACAAAATGTCGAATTATTCCTTTTAAGGGCATTTTACAGAGCAACTTTCCTTGAAAGAAATCTAGTCTAAAATGGGCCAAAATTCTAATGAAATCTGGTATTATCTGATCTTACAGCTTTAGCACTAAAAAGGTGTATGTCTGTTTGTGGGCGGATGTTTTCAGTTTTATTGGGTGTGTCAGTGTGCAAATTGTTGGGTTTGTATCTGTGTGTGTGTGACCACCGACCACAAACTGAAAAACCTTTACCAGGGTGTGATTTAAATCTTCAGCACGATCACAGCTCCTGTTGACGTGTGCATGTGTGAGTGTTTTTGGGTGTTGTAAACAGAAAAGTTCACTTACTAGTTTCAGGATAGAAATCACAGGGTCATTTCCAGGCCACTGACAGTGCACTTTGTACGTATTTCTGCACCTGGTGCCTACGTGCATTAAAAAAGAGATTGACG
This sequence comes from Oplegnathus fasciatus, assembly GCA_003416845.1. Lineage (NCBI taxonomy): Eukaryota > Metazoa > Chordata > Actinopteri > Centrarchiformes > Oplegnathidae > Oplegnathus > Oplegnathus fasciatus. Next base: position 2,177,122 of record NTHP01000109.1, read on the forward strand.
TGTGGATTCACATTATGTGCGCATGCATGTGTGTGTGTGTGTGTGTGGCATCTGGACACGTCAGCTTTTTAGGAAGCATAAAGTGAGTTATGTTTTGAGCTCATTTGTCTTACTTCTGTGTTGATGTGTGTGTAGGCAAAGTTGCGGTGAAGAAAGAGGACCTGCAGAAATATCATGGCAAAGACACCTGGTTTCAGCTACAACCTGTCAGCGCTGACTCAGAGGTGCAGGTCAGTACAGAGAGAAAACACACACACACACATTTTCACAAAAGTTACAAAGCACTCTATCTTGATCTTTTCTTCTTTTCTTGTGGAATCTCCAGTTGTTTTGTTTCTCAGCATCTCCACACAAACCACATGCCACTTTTACTTTTTGATGTCGACCAAAATGTGTCATCGAATGCTTGCTCAGATTAGTAATCTTGACTTATTCTTTGATATTTGAAGCTTTTTGTACAGCTGCTTGTGTTAAGACAACATTTAAATTCTCAATAGTATTAACAATTTGTCAATGGCAGAGTGGCAGAGAGAACCAGGCATTTATTTGGGACAGGCTTATGTTAGAGACAGGACTTTTCTCCTGTTCCCCAGTTAATGCAAACTCCAAACTTCCACAGCACTAATTCCATCAGTACATCAACAGTCATGTCAGGAGTTCCTCTTTACTCTTTTCCCCGAACGATGTTAAGCTACCACGAATTAAACTCAACACTTCTTCGAGAATTCTCACATTAGGGTTCTTGCACCTTAAGTAGGCTTTTATTGTCAAAAAAACATCAGGAAGTCTCGAGTTTTGTTGACGGTAACTTAACATCGATCAAGCTCTGTGGCAAACAAAAGTTTATGATACATGTTTTTTCAGCGAGATAACCTTTACAAATGAATACCACTTTTATGATTTTTGAAGCGTAAATGCGATCGCCAGAAGTAAAAAGCTAACATTAACATTGAGTTTCCGTGTTCGCCGTGATGACGTTTAATGTCCCCGACAACCTCTGTAGTCTCATTTAGCCACTTGTTAGCAACCGTCTTTTTAAAGACACGTAAAAGCTTCAAAATTCACGAGTGGGGTATTTACTGACGTGTTTTATGTTGCCGAACTAAACGTGAAAATATCTTAAGCTTGTGTGAACCACAGACCTTATTTCAGGCATCTAAAAACCCATTCAAAAAACCCACTGACCTCGAGACGGGGGGACAAGTTCCTGCAGCACTATATGGCAAAGAAAATTATCTTGTAATTGTCTCTTGTGGCCACAGGAGGTGCTGTTCAGCAAAGTCACATGAAGTCGCTTTAACATTTGAGAAGTTNCACCACCACTAAGCTTCCAACTTGTGACGTTGAAAATACTATAAATTGAAAGTTGGAAAGTTTGAGTTAGAATAGTTTGCAAGAGCGCGAGTTCGAGGTTGTAAAGGCGGACTAGTGAGTAGATGAGTAAGTGTTCGCCGGGATGCCGTTTAATGTCCCCAACAACCTCTGTAGTCATTTAGCAACTTGTTAGCAACGGCACGTAAAAGCTTCAAAATTCACGAGTGGGGTATTTACTGACGTGTTTTATGTTGCCGAACTAAACGTGAAAATATCTTAAGCTTGTGTGAACCACAGACCTTATTTCAGGCATCTAAAAACCCATTCAAAAAACCCACTGACCTCGAGACGGGGGGACAAGTTCCTGCAGCACTATATGGCAAAGAAAATTATCTTGTAATTGTCTCTTGTGGCCACAGGAGGTGCTGTTCAGCAAAGTCACATGAAGTCGCTTTAACATTTGAGAAGTTCTGAAGCTTCTTTTGTTAAAACAAAAAAAAAAGGATTTTTGGAGAAAAACATGTTTGTATTCCTTAAATAAAGGTACTGAAGTATTGTTTTGGTATTGGTGCACTCATCTCAAAAGATCTCAAATGACACTTAGACACACCCTGCATACAGTATGTGCATAGATGTGTGTGTGTGTGTGTGTGTGTGTGTGTGTGTGTGTCTGCATGTTAATGTTTGAAGCAGGGCAGAACCCAAACAAACACAGCATGTGTGCACCTGAAACATCCGAGCCTGCAGGGTCAAAGTCACCTGGCTCTCCACGTATACTGTAGATCCCATTTGTTCACCTCCATCACAGCTCAGTTTGTGATCAGCTGGTCAAAGAGTGAACTCACAGATTTGATTGAAATCACTATATTTCCCTGGTTTCTCACTTGTCACGAATGAGTGACAGCTGGCTGTGGTGGATGGTGAAGTGTGTGTTCGGGGGCGCAGGTTGTGGTTTTCATTTGCTGTTGAGAATAATATGAATGTTACAGAAATATGTTTGTGTGATGGAGGTAAAAGCAGATCAAAGCAAATGATTCCCAATGTTTTGGGGGAATATTGAGAGACAGTCCTGACTGAAATGTTCACTTTTAATCTCAAATGTTCAGTGTTTAATCTCAATTTCCTTTATTCTACTTTCTGCCATTAACACTTTATCGAGGAAGTATATTAATATGTCAGTTTTTCTAAACGGTGTGACTGTTTTCCTTGACTGCACACACCTGTCGCCAATTCTCCGTAATCCTGAGGTCAAAAGTGTGCAGTTTTTCATATTGTTATACATGTTACTGAAATACTGAGAAACAAGATAGCACTTCTTTGTATACGTAAATCAAATGCACATCCAAACATTAGTCCGAACATTACAGTGTGTTGATCACTGAGAATACATTTCCAGTCTTCTGCTGTTTGTTAAGAAAAGTCACAATTCATGGAAGCATTTAAAAGTGAATTTGGTAGCTTTTTCTGATTGACAGCTAGTTTATCTGCCATGTGATTAGCGCCTCCTATTGGGGCATTCTCAGCAAGTTATAAACAAGCAAAAAAGTGAATATTATAGTGCACATATATGAATATGTGACCTAAGTTTGGAAAAATACCGTAAAGTCAGAGGAAACTAGCTTTATTTTTGTTACATTTTTGCTGCCATAGATTTATCTGTGACTTCTGAAATCGTCTAGTATTCGGGTTTGGAGCTGTTGCATTTTTTCTCACTTTTCTACAATTTTCTACTATTCAGTATTCAGCAGTCTCACTCACCCACACGCATGACACACACACACACACACACACACACACACACACACACACACACACACACAGACAGTCAGATACACAGCGAACAGTAACATCTGCAGACAGATGGGTGTGTGCAGCCCTGGAGCAGGGATCTGAAACAGAGACACATTCATCCGAGGAGCCGGGGAGAGGAAGGATGTGTGAGAGAGTGAGAGAAAAGAGAGAAAGCGAGGGAGATGGATCAAATGAAGTAGGAAGATAGAGTGTCTCTCTTCTCTTTTCAATAGAGGACACATTGTTTGGCCCGTGCGCACACATGTGTAAGTGCGTGCGTTTGTTCCCCTCCGCTTGAATCGGCCAGAAAGAGCAACGCCTGTGAGTTTGCATACTGATGCTGTTAATTAATGGAGCTTTTCTAGACAGCTGCAGCACTACACTGTCATTATGTCATTAATCCAATCACTTCAGAGGGAAAATAACTTCAGCATGACGTTCAGGCTCGCAGCTATTTTCATACGGTGTCTCTGTTGGTGGAGGAATGCCACTTTTTTTCACGTTTTGTTTATTTTTGTTTCGTACAGGGATTTATCACAGAAGAATTGTTGTTTATCAGTGCATTTTTGGCTCATAATCACTGTCTGTGGATTGAGCTTTATACAGTGGAGACAGTGCATAAAATATAGGCTATGATATGTATTTCACTATACTTTTGACAGTACTGAGATCATTCATAGGCTGGCAATTAGATCTAACAGTGGCTGGAACAATGAAAACCATGTATCTCCAAGTTTGGTGAATGTTTTCAGACAACTTGAAACTTGAAGGATTACATGTTTTTATGAGTTGAGACCCGCGGTTGAACCCATTTAATTATTCTTTGTGAGAGATGGATTGTCACCAAGCCTTAAACAGGATTAAGAAGCTGACAGTTTCAGATTAGGTTGTACGTTGTTGTCAGATTCAGCAGAAATTCTCCATTTCTCATGCACACAAACAAATTGGAAAAATGGTTTTCATTGGACACTGACCTTCCTACCTATGCACCTACACCTGTGCTGTCCAGATGCTGAGGTGTTCATAGGGACATTTAAATTCTGCACTCTCATTGGATTAAAAAGCGTGTGCATAAAAAGTGTAAAATGTGTGTGTTTGTGTTCTGCAGGGAAAAGTGCACCTGGAGCTGCGTCTGAGTGAAGTCATCACAGACAGTGGAGCCATCAACCATAAACTAGCCACACGGTGAGACCACACACACACACACACACACACACACACACACAAAGTCCTTTGCTTTTGATTATATTGCACATGCATTGTGTGTTATTCATACATAACAATACTACACCTCATGTTTTTATTTGACTTGTGTAGTTGCATAAAAGATTTCAGAAATTTTCTGACCACATCCTCTGGTCGTGACGATTGATTCTCTCCTGTTTACATAAAAAATACATATTTTCTGTAAACAAGGATTTCACAACTTTATAGTACTGTGCCACGTCAAGACATACTGTTACATCCTGTCAGCTGATGTCGGTCTGTCCACCGCTTTGGTGAAATATCTCAAAAACTATTGGATGTATTGCCATAACATTTTGTACAGACATTCATGTTCCCCAGAGGACGAATCCTGATGACTTTGATGATCCCCTGACTTTGCCTCTAGCATCACCATTTCTTCGTTTATGCCCAAACACCTGTCAAAACTAATGACATTCCCGTCAGCTGCAGCTGCGCTTTGTGTTTCGTGCTAATTAGCAAATGTTAGCATGCAAACTTGCTAAACTAAGATGGTGAACCTGGTAAACATTATTTCTGCTAAACATCAGCATTAGCATTATCATTCAGAGCATGTTAGGATTTAGCTCGAAGCACCGCTGTGCCTAAGTGCAGCCTCACAGATTTAAATCTACGCTGAGCCTGACGCTACGTTTGGCTACCTGGATGGTAGACAGGTGTTATATTATTAAAATGTCCATCAGTCTGTGTACACGCATGTGGTGTGTGTCTATCTGTTTTACATGATGCTTTGGAGAAAGGTTTGGGCTGTATTTGAAATCACCCCCTTGTTCACTCATTGACTACTTCCTGTATAATGGATGTTCAGTAATGAGCAGTATATTGAGATTTCGAACACTTACACCACTGACAGCTGTTGAATCACGCAATTGTGATCTTCGCATCTATAAAATACGGCGCATTGCATTGTGGGATTGTTAGCAGGAAGTAGTGTACATGCCATGGACACTACTTTTTTTGTTCCATTGTGAATTTTTTGAGAGCAATATATAATAAATTTTCCCAATGCATCATGCTTCATTCAGCCAAGGTGCATGGCTTGTTGCCCGGCAACAGCTTTTGAGTGGCAGTGAGATGGTTGGAGCTTTTTTGTTTCCAATAAATCTGTTTTTGAATGTGTGAATCAGTGCGTTGTGGGTGTGGAAGTTATGAACTCATAAATATGCCTTTACTACATTGTTTCTGTTTGTGTTGCTGTGTGTGTGTGTGTAAAATGTGATTGTACACACGTGATGTGTGAACTTGCAGGGGATCAATGATATGCTTATGAATGGATTATTCTGTGTGTATGTGTGTGTGTGTCTGTGTGTGTGTGCTGGTTTGCTCTCCAGCTCTTCTTCTGAAACATGCAGCAGGAGAGTCTGATGATGAGCCAGCGTGGCTCCGTTCCCAGAGCACATTGTGGGTAAGGAGCTTAGAGCGGGAGGTCATCTAGTCAGATTTCTCTAGAAAGACACGTGGAGGAGGGAGACAGAGAGAGAGCGGCGTCCATTCAGTTCTACAGATCAAACTGACCAACTGAAAGAAATCATGGTCTTTGCACTTTTTTATATAAAAGGATAGTATGAGACATCTTCTTTAGGCAAGGCAAGGAAGGAAGTTAAAATCAGTACTACTTCCAACCCCTGCAATGGTAAAATACTACTTACACATTAATGCATCAGTAACTTTGAATACTTTAAGTACATTTTTCTACCAATATTTCTGTACTTTTCCGTCAGTATTTTTACTTAAAAGAATACTACATCAATTTAGCATATACAATACATTCAATGTAAACAATAAAGTAGGAAATCTGTATTAAAGATGCCGTCATCTGGTGCTGGTAGTCTGTATTTACAGTGTGAAACAGTGGACACTTAAAATTACCTTGAATACTTTAAGTATATTTTTCTACCAATATTTCTGTACTTTTACTTCAGTAATGATTTTTACTTTTACCACTGATGTAGCATTGCACTCCTGCAACATAGACAGACTCACGATAGAAAAAAATATCAAAATCGATGCAGCAGAACCAGAGAAATCTTTTTTTATTCCACACATTCTTCTTCCATGTCAAAACCTGAAGCTTACATTACCCACAATACAACTCGACCACCGACTTGGTCGAGTAGTGGTGCTAATAGCGGCTAATTTGCCTCAAGCTACTAGCCTCAAGCACAGATGAGCAGCGGGCTACAGAGGTCTGATAAGCTCACTTCTTTCTAACTCCACACCTCCAGGTTTTTGTCATTTTCAAACTTCCTTAAGCTCCAACTGATGCTGACTCAAGTGACATCACTTGAGGCGATATATCAAACTTTGTGCAGCTTTGGCTTGATATAACTTTTTTTAAGTAAGCAATATTTTAAATGTAAGTCTTTAATGTGTAATTGAGCATGTTTACAGTATGGCATTGTCAGTTCAGTAAAATAAAGAAATAGTTCTTCCACCATTGGGAAATGCTGACAGGCATTTCTGATTTCATATTTCATTTCACTTACTTGGAATTGTGCGCCCGTCAATGACACTGACTCATAATCACATCCGCTTTTTGTGTGGCTTTTGGCACAGTGATGTAATTCGTTTCCCACTTATTTGAGGGAAACTGTTTTTGACAGGATACGTGGGCACAGAAAAGAAGCACATCAACCTAATATGAGTAATGTCGACTAAAACAAATAAGTCTGCTTCACCACCACTGTCTGGCATGTCAGAGCTCACAGCGGTAGAGAGAGAGAGAGGACTGGATAGTAGGCCAAGCAGGGGTTATATAAACAAGCTTATTGGACAGGAAGCGCTCTGGCATTAGTGATGCTTAACCCAGCCCACTTCTTATTCCTTATTAGGAACCTGTGTGTGTGTGTGTGTGTGTGTGTGTGTGTGTGTCAGCGGGATGGTGCAAGCTGCTGCATGTGTGTCAGTTCAGTTGTGGGCAGCGCTGCGATTTGCTGTGTAATTCATCATGCGGCGTGAGTAGTGGTGCATCACCGTGACACACAGGAAGTGATTCGTCCTGCTGGGTGTCCTGTCCTGTTTGGGTGCTAATCCCCTTACAGCATGATGTCATCGTACAGCAGGACAGACATGACACAGGAAGCGAGAGAGAGAGAGAGATAGATAGATAGATAGATAGATAGATAGATAGAGAGATAGAGAGATAGAGAGATAGATACATACATTAACTTGCCTGTATGTGTATGTGGTTTGAAACAGAATAAGACCAGTGTGCGGTCAATACACGGTGGTCTTGTTTTTAATCATGTAGCCATTATAATAAAGGCTTTTTAAATCAGCATGATGTAGAAAACCAAACGATCCATAAGCTTGTTTGACTGTTTCCTGAATAGTAATCAGGTGTGTGGACTTTGTTGAATGAAGGCTATAAATTCAGACCGTGGTGTTCCTCTATTCAGTGTATTCCTCCATTGAACACTGAAAATATGTGAAACTTTTTTTGTTCCGTGGAGAGAATATTGTCTTCAGTGCCTTATTAGACAACTTTATACTAGAACTTTGTTTTTTTGTATGCATACTTCATACTTCATACATAATTTGAAGACACGTATATTAAATAAAAAGTACAATATACATAGTATGGGGTACAAATTAGCATATACAAAATATTCAAGTAAATAATAAAGTAGGAAATCTGTGTTAAAGGTGCCATCATCTGGTGCTGGTGGTGTCCAATACTTTAAGTACATTTTTCTACCAATATTTCTGTTCTTTTACTTCAGTAATAATTTTCTCTTAAAAGACAAGACTGTTTCGTTGTACATAATTATAATGATGATAAAGTTGAATTAAATTGAATATAAAGTATACAGCTTGTGTGTTTTACTTCATATTATTTTAGTAGATTTTTTTGTAATAGATTTATTTCTATGTGGCTGTGTATAAATCTTTACATGCAAAAAACACTCGCTTTTTTAAATTCTGCTTTTTTCTTCCTTTGGTGATCAGAGATGCTACTCTGGACCCACATTTGAGGATTAAACCTTACCTGAGCTTTGTTTTCCTCTGATCTCCCTACCATAGAGTCAGGAGTCTGTCCATTTTCCTCAAGATACGGTCTCTTCTGCTTTTTATTTTATTTTTCTCTCAAGTGGTCTTTGAGCCCTGTATGTAGTTGCTGGATCATACAGGATTTAAAATTGGCACGACTCTTTGCCAACAGCTCAAATGGAATTACTTCCCTCCATCTCTTTTCATCTCTCTGTTTTTGCCCTTCTTACATACAGACACACCTAACATTGACACCAGAGGCCATTTTCACATGCTGAGGAAAAAGGAAAAGCTGTCAACTCGGCCCAAAATTTACTAGCAAGGACTCCCAGCGTAGGAGTGAGCTACAGTATGAATGGACCAGATGTTATATGTCTGTGAAAAGGGGCCGGTTGACTGGGTTGCTTGATATAACTCTTTAGATGTAGTTTTTGGTCAATAGAAAAATACATTAGCATGCCTCTTTCAGGAAAATAAAAAAGAAAAGTTTATTTTTAATAAATATTCTCACAGTTCTCACAAAAATGGCAGCAGAAAGCTGAAAGAAGGAGTTAATTTCCACAGATGACGTGGATATTTGTCGATGCCAATTGTTTTTGAACTCATTCGAGATGTGTTTGCACCTGGATAAGCTAAATGTAACTAATGACATGAATCATTCAAGGAAGTATCGCTCCATGTCTGCATCCTTACAAAAGTGTGATGGGATTTGTCTAACATGAGCAACATGCTTACATCAACCACAGCTTTTTATTTCCTTGCTTTGTGTTGCTAAGAACTTTCCGTAATCACTTCAGAGCTCGGACTTCAAACTAGAAATTTTCCACCAGCTCCAGAGAAAAATATCTGTGTCTTCAGCTGCTGGACGCTCAAATTTCTTATCTCATGCTGGGCAGTTAGCATAGACTCAACTTGTCCTCTGGTTTACTGGAAATAGCTTCTTACTGTTTTAGACTGTATAGGAGGGTTGATGAGAGCACTGAGGCTCATGCTGTCTGTGTGGTCTGATGAAGCTAAAAGCTCTGCTGGTGTGTTGGATTTGGTGTTGATTCTCAGTGGTCTTGGCAGTGCTGGTGACCCTTTCACATTAGTCGTTTGATTAAGTGGTAATATAGAGCTTAATGGAGCTGTAAGAGTCCTCTGAGAGTATATTCAGATTGTTTTGCGTGGCCCCAGATCTATTTATCCTGTTCCTTTTTTGGCTGTGCTGCTATTTTTGCCCCTTTGCTTGAAAAAGAGCAAAGATAGCTCGTCCTAACTAGAGCTGTACCGATTAGTCGATTCATCGATTAGTCGATAGACAGAAAACTAATTGGCAACTATTTTCATAATCAACTAATCGTTTAAGTTATTTTTCCAGCAAAAATTTGATTGGTCCACGTTCTCAAATGTGAAAATTTTCCACTTTTCTTGGTCTTGCTTTATGATAAATTGAATATTTTTGGGATTTTTGGGATATTTGATGAGGCCATCACATATTGTGATGGGCATTTTTCACTGTTTTCTAGACCAAATGATTAATTGATTAATCGAGAAAATAATCTGCGGATTAATCAATAACTAAAACAATCGTTAGATGCAGCCCTTGTCCTAACTTAGCATACTAAAGGTATCTTAGCATAGTAAAAACACGCTAGCATAATAAAGATACTGTGAAATAGAGCTGCAACGATTAGCCGATTAATCGATTGTTAACTATTAATCATTTTGAGTCTTTTTATAAGAAAATTGTTTCTTTCGTCCTCTATGACAGTAAACTGAATATCTTTGGGTTGTGGACTAAGCAAGACATTTGAGGATGTCACCTTGGGCTTTGGGAAACAGTGATCAACATTTTTCATCATTTTCTGACATTTTATGGACCAAACAACTAATCGATTAATCGAGAAAATGATCGACTGATTAATCGACAATGAAAATAATTGTTAGTTGCAGCCCTACTGTGAAAGCACCTTGTGAAAAGCTTTTGTGAGATTAGTAGTAGTATTTTTAACTTTTATGCTTTTATTGTGATCCCTGACATTTGAGCAGTAGGGCAGTCAGAGCGGAGCACCGGATGCGATCACGCAGTGCTAATCATGCATTAAAATTAGCATCACGTTAAAATTAGCATCACATTGATGTGCTACAGGTTATCCATTAATGATTCGTGTGTGTGTTTCTACAGAGTGTTGGAGTGCCAAGGTCTCCCGATCGTCAACGGCCAATGTGATCCCTACGCTGCTGTCTCCTTACTAGGACCTTCAAGGTCAGATCTCTCACATTATTGGATTTCACCAGACACCATGCACAACTTTGTTATCACATGTTTCACTTTGGATGAACGGGGTGGTTTTTATCTCCTTCTGCCCTTTTTGCTTCTCTCAGGTCAGAAGCCAAGAAGACCAAGGTGAAGAGAAAAACCAACAATCCACAGTTTGAGGAGGTTTTCTATTTTGAGGTAAATATTTATACTAATACATGTATATATATAATATTGTGTGCGATTTGTTTAACATGAACTTGTTTGTCATCGTGGAGATGTGCTTTCATATTGGGTATCAGTCTAAATACTTCTCACTAGTTGGCATATGTTTATTAAAATCATAAAAGGTTGTGGAAGTATTTGTACCACACCACATTTTCGTGTAAGTGTTGAGGTTTATATAAATATTTACAGAAGCAACCGCAAACACTGTAATTGTTTGATGTAAATTATATTTGATATAAATTATATTTGTCTGATATTCTTAATATTTATTTAATTAGTTAATATTTAGAGATATTTTTTGTGCACACACACTCGCAAACTCCCTTTCATACCATTACTACTGCAACTGTTGAGATTCATGTGATAAAAGTTCAGAAAAATGAGCAAAAGCAACGGGAAACACGTTTATGCAGTGTTCTTTTTCCTCTGAATGTCTTTTCGTTTATATTTCTGAGTTTATATTTATAGATTTTTTTCACACACACACACACATTCACACACAAACTCCCTTCACACTGCCCCCGTTAACCCTCGCTCACCAGCAGCACTGCTCTGACATTTTTGTGTCGCTCCTCCCTCTGGCCTCCCTGCTGCAGCACCAGAAGACAGCAGGACAAGAGTATGATTGATTCGGACAAACCACCAAACAATCTGGCCCATTGATTTCTATCCGACAAGACCGTCTCATTTGTCCCCCCCCCCCCCCCC
>NTHP01000109.1:2188878-2206518 GCA_003416845.1 Oplegnathus fasciatus
CACCACATGAGCAGGACTCTGCCACATACCCTGTGGTGCTTTCTGCCTGCAGCCCCCCTCTGAGTCGCACACAGAGGTCCACGTCCACACGCAAACACGGGCCATTTATCATGTTTCTGTCACGCGGTTGTCCTTTTTTTATTGTTTTCGAATTAGATTTTCTAATCGCTCCAAACTCACAAGGACCCTGCCACATTCTGATCTCTGATAGCTCCCATCTGGATCCACATCTGCCAGATAGTGTTTGTTTTGGGTCGTTTCGGCCCAATTAAAAACAAAACGACTGCTGATTTCAACGAAATAATGTGCAATTTAAGAAAATCAGGTTTTCCATACTACAAAATTGTATCATGTGCTTTGCAATGTAATACTGAAGCTTTACAATCTGTACATCATATGACACCCACTGCCCTTAGACCCTCCTCTGACGCCCCAATATAGGTCGCAACTTATTATAACTACTACTACTGTAACTGTTATTTTGATTATTTATTAATTTGGCAATTATTTTCTTGATTAATTGTTTTGTCTGTGAAATGTTGAAAACATTTTCCCAAAGCCTAAGGCAACATATTCAAATTGCTTGTTTTATTCGGACAACAGTAAAAAAAAATCCCAGAAGTTATTACATTAACCATCATAGATGGTAATGACCCATGACCGAAACGACTGATCGATTATCAGAATAGTAGATTGATTAATCAACTAATTGTTTCAGCTCTAGTTTCAATGTTCTGTCTCTGCTCTCCCTTTTTCAGGGATGTAAATGACAATGCAACTTGCCAGGAAGAAATACTGACTTCTACATGAGTTATGCTAAATGTTTGCTCTGTCTCCACTTCCAGGTGACGCGGCCGTTAAGCTACACAAAGCGGCAGTTTGATGTCGAAGAAGAGGATGTTGACAAGCTGGCGCTGAGGTGGGCCAGTAGTTGTCTTAGAAGACAGTGTGTCAGTATCAGTGCTGAACTTCTCCCACGTTTTAACTGCACCCTGTGGTTTGTGTTCAGGGTGGATCTGTGGAACGCCAGCAACCTGAAGTTCGGGGACGAGTTCCTGGGAGGTGTGCGTGTTCCTCTCCGGGTCTTGGGTCAGGCTGGGGTCCACGACGCATGGTGAGAGGAACATTGCGGGTCTGTTTTATGTCTTTTTCCGCTGAACAAGTACTGTGCTGTACCCCTGCTGGGGCTGGGTGGGTTTGATTTCATTATCATTGCCCGTTGATATTCTGAGTATGTGTCGCCGTAGCAACAGCAGAGCCATAGCAACAAGTATCAACACTGACAACAGACTTTCTTTAAAGTTTTATTTAACCAGGGTAGATTTCGCTGAGCATGAATACTCTTTTCCAACATTTACAGACCCAACACAGCCTGTTTTTGTATTTTGCGTCAGACTGCATGTTTCTTTTGGAAAACTAAACACTGCATGAATGACGGGAGCACTGCTTCGGAAATTTGAACAAAGAGAAAATGTGGTGGTCAGTGCAGTCCAGTTCAGAGTATGATAATCATTCCCTTACATTTCATGAGAATACATTCAATAGCACAATTTTCCAAATTCTGATGAGACAGTTAAACTGTCATTAATTGATTTTTTGGGACCAATTGGTGGATTTTGATATTATAAAGTTGACAAACATGTTGCAAAAGGTTGCTTATTTACACATCAAGTAGACCCGAAGTAACATTAGCATTCATTTAGAGTCGTGTTTCTGGCCAAATGAGGAATCTAAGTCCAATATTCACTTGGTTTTTGGCTCTGTTTTTGGTCTCCACCAACTCCTGAGGGAAATATCTGGCTCTTTAGCTGCTAAATGCTCCACTATGTTCACCAGCCAGTCTCTAACTGTGTCTGTCTGCTGTTTGGTGCTGAGCAGGTAGTGTACAGTGGGTTTTTACAGCCTTTTTAATGAAAACAGCTGCTGCAAATGAGGTTAATAAACAATAAGCTAAAAGACGCTAGACGGGAAACTGCAGAGTGGTGTGACATTCCACTGTGGGTTCGTCACTACTAGCAACACCTTTCACATAATTTTTATCATTGTTGATATAAAAATATTTATTAGTGCAGTTTCAAACAAATGTTTTTTAGAACTGTTTTAGCCCGATCAGTCTAATTTAGAAAATGTCGAGACAGTTGTCATGCATCGCCCTTCAAGTGTCATCAAAATCCAATCAGTGAGAAGATCTGATTGGTCTGATCTAAGATCGTATGTACTTTTTCTTCCTCAGGTACTTTCTCCAGCCAAGAGAGAACGGAGGGAAGTCAGTGAAGGTAGAAGAGCTTGGCTCTCTGCGCCTGAACATCGTTTACACTGAGGACCACGTCTTCCCCTCCGAACACTACACCCCCCTCAGAGATCTACTGCTGCACTCTGCTAACGTAGGGGTATGTGCACATGAATGTGTCTCTGCTCTGCTCGGGCATACTGCAGCATCTTGTACTGTTAACTGCTTTACACTGTTTGAGTGCTCCATGTTTACTCCTCTCTGCTCAGCCGGTGTCGGCGTCCACGGCTCACATTCTGGGGGAGGTGTGTCGAGAGAAACAAGAAGCTGCCATTCCCCTTGTGCGTCTGTTTCTTCACTACGGCAAGATTGTGCCTTTCATCAGCGCCATCGCTCACGCTGAAGTCAACCGCACACAGTGAGCATCTCGTTGCATCATTTCCCTTTGAATAACACTAGAAACCACAGCTTGACAACTAATACTTGTCACGGTTCAGTGCCCAAGAGTCCAGCTGTTCCCATTTTGTGAACATGCTATTAAGTGTATTTATCACAGCAGGGGAAGACGCATCAGATGTTTCCATATTTAGAAAACATATATAATATATACTGAAGCTTTATGTTTGTAAGCAATGTGATTCTTGAATCACCATACTAAGTTTATTAGAGATTATTAATTAAAGTGACTGCAGAAAAGAGGTCAGGTTGTGTGTGAACACCAACTAGCTTAGCATTTTGATTTGACTGTGAAAAAGGTAAGCAGCCACAGTAATGTAATTTATTAAATGACTCTTATAAAATGATGTTGTTTATTAAGCTGCAGTTTTGATTTGTACTCCAAAAACAAATGCACCCTGCATCTCCGTCAGTGGTGGAAGAAGTATTTAGATCCTTAGTAAAAGTACTGGTACCACACTGTTAAAACACTCTGTTACAAGTACAAATATCTAAGTATAATCAGGAAAGTGTACTTAAAGTATTAAAAGTAAAAGCACTCAATGCAGAGAAATGTCTCATTTCATTAGGTTATTATTATTCATGCGTTTATGTAAAAGCAGGATTTTAGTTGGTTGAGGTGGAGCTCAGTTTGAACTGTTTTGTACAGGACTGCAACTAATGATTATTTTCACTATGGATTAATCTGCTTATTATTTTCTCCATTAATCAATTGATTGTTTCTGAAAATAGTAAAAAAAAAAATGCCGTCACAATTACCCAGAGCCCAAAGTGACACCTTCACAAAACAGTCCAAACCTCGAAATTATTAGAAATAAATTTAAATAATTAAAATGACATTTGACATTCACAATTGTGAAGCTGAAAACTTGAAATGTTTTTGCATGAAAAATGACAATTATCAAAATAGTTGCCAATTAATTTTCTGTCAATTGACTAATTATGTAATCAACTAATAATTTCAGCTGTACTTATATAAACTGTTGGGTAGTTTGATTCATAACAAAACATCGTATTTTAAAAGCTCATCGTGTTTTGTGGGCAAAGAACTTAATTTGTGAAGTAACTAAAGCTGTCAGATAAATGTAGTGAAGTAAAAAGTAGAAAGTGGCATGAAAAGAAATGACTCAAGTAAAGTGCAAATACCTCAAATTTGTACAAGTACAGTACTTGAGTAAATGTACTTAGTTACATTCCACCCTGTCTGTCTGTGCAGGGATCCTAACACCATTTTCCGGGGAAACTCGCTGACTTCCAAGTGCATTGATGAGACCATGAAGCTGGCAGGAATGCACTATCTGCAAGTCACACTCAAACCCATCATAGATGAGGTATGACACTGCGACACTCCTTTTATTCAGAGTGTTCGTCTGACATGTTTCATGTCTTTCTCTGTAGCACCTTCAAGAATATTTTGCTAAATCAGTTGTGAATGGATCTTTCAGTGCTTTTATAAATCTTCCCAGATCTGCACAGAACACAAATCCTGTGAAATCGACCCGGTCAAGCTCAAAGAGTCGGAGAACCTGGACACGAACAGAGTAAGAACAAGACAGGTCAAAATAAACACTCGTGTCGTTTGTTTGTACATGTGATTGTTTGTGTGTGTGGTCACCGTGTTATCTGACAGATCTGCCCCGTCTCCCTTCCTCAGGAAAACCTCCGTCAGTATGTGGACCGCATCTTCAACGTCATCACCACCTCTGGCGTTCGCTGTCCTACCGTCATGTGTGATATCTTCTTCTCTTTGAGAGAGTCTGCTGCCACCCGTTTCCAAGGTAACTCACCTCCTGTATGACCTACAGGAGATGTGAGAAAGAAAGCGAGCTGCTAATAAGGAACAGGAAATAGACAATAAAGAACAGGATGTGCAAGATGTCCAAGGACACGTTCTTCTTTTTGTGCCCTGCTATTTGTGTCAAACCTGAAAACAATTAAGCCTCCTACACACTTATTATGGTTATGTGTGGAGTGCAGAATATGCACTCACAGTGTCAGATACTGTGCTGCCTCCTGTTGGCCATCACGGGGAACTCACAGGAGGAACAAGCTGCTATACATGATAAATGAACTGTTTTTATTTCTGTGTCATGCCACACATCTGTCATTCTTGTACTTCTATATGCTTTCAAATAATATATTTATATATGTAGAAAAAGAACTACTACAAGCCTACAGTTTATCTTAATAAAGGTCATTTCTTCTCATCGGTAATTGGTTAATTTAAATGTTTCATATGTGAACAGCCAACTTAGTCTTTGTGCATCATCCATATTTACAAAAACGGTGTGTGTTTTTATCTTACTAAACAAAGTATTGAGCAGTTCCAAGTAAAAAGGACAATAGAAAACAACGTTTTCGATATTATTCAGACTGATATTCAGATATTATACTAACTGTACATGTAACATCTTAGATGTAAGTATAGTGTTTGTGTTTTTTTCTGCTCTCTAGTTGACCAAGATGTCCGATACACAGCAGTGAGCAGTTTCATTTTCCTGCGTTTCTTCGCTCCAGCCATCCTCTCCCCCAACTTGTTCCATCTACGGCCGCACCATCCAGTGAGTCAGACTTTTAAAACAAACACACATGCAACCAACATATTACACATAAGCACAAATCCTTCTGAAAATAAGTGCTGCTGAAAATACTTTCTAAAAACAGTGCTTATTATATCACATGATTTTCCTCAGCAGAGTTTGTTTATTTTAGTTAAAATTTCCATTTTTCTTTTCTCGTTAAGGACTTCTCGTGTCTGTTGGCATAAAAGCAGAAGTTCAAAGTTCATTCTTGAGTTTGGAAACAGTACATTTTGTTTATGTGGCCCAACCAGGTCCAGGTTAAGACTGTATTTCATATTACTAATACAGTGCTTTTATGATGTGGTCTTACCTGATTTCTCCTGATTTTATTCATTGTATTTAATGTCTTTTTGTCTCTCTAGGATCCCGCCACCTCGCGAACCCTCACCCTCATCTCCAAGACGATCCAGACCCTGGGAAGTCTCGCCAAGTCTAAATCTGTGAGTTTCTCTGAGTTAAATTTTCATTCCCATGACTAAACTGGACTTCATTTGCAGTTCAGTCTAAAATTCAAACACATCTTGCTGATGTTTCTCTCTCTGTCACTCTTTCTTTCCACATTTTTATTCCTTTCAAGGCCAATTTCAAAGAGTCTTACATGGCTGCATTTTATGACTACTTCAATGAGCAGAAATATGCGGACGCCGTGAAGAATGTGAGTGTTTGGCCTCTTTTCTTGTTACACGCAATAAATCTCTGCCAGTTTGTAGACACGCCATCAAATGCTATATATCACAAGAGTGGAGACATTTGAAAAAATGGAGTGGATAGAGGGATCAAAGTGTGGTTTGAGTGAACAAAATAGATCTATAAATATATGGATATATAACATCCTTTACTTCCCTCCACAGTTCCTGGACCTGATCTCCACTTCTGGCAAATGGGATCAGAAGAGTATTGAAACACCAATCATGCTCAAAGAGGGGTAAGGAGCCGACTTATTAATAAACTGATACTCATGGAAAGAAACACCCGAAATCAAAAAAGAATGTATGTCTATAAACAGCTCTCTCAATACAACAGCTAAGAAGTCCTACATATGTGACATTAGATTCATTTACAGAATTTATGGAACGATAATTTGAGATTTTGTAATCGTAGTAACTCTCTTGTGTACTGTGACTGTTACCGTACCATCAGTCACCTCAATGTTTGTCTTTTTACCACCTTATTAAGGTTAAGATTAACGTTGTATTGGCACTTGTTTCTAGCTTCACGCAAGATAGCTGGGTTGACTGTTAAAGCTGAAGTGTCCAGACTCAGAATAGCTCAATATTTTGGGAAATGTTTCGCTTTTTGGTGGAGAGTTTGATGAGAAGATTTATACCACTCACGTGACTGTATGGTAAATATGAAGCTCACAGCGAGCAGCTAGTTAGCAAAAGTGGAAACAGGAAACAGCTCGCCTGGCTCTGTATCAAATGTAAAATATTCCGCCTACAAGCACCTCTAAAGCTCATCAATTAACACGTTATGTATCAATCGCTGTAGCTTCATATTTATCATACAGACACCAGAGTGGCATCAATCTTCTCATCTAACGCCGTACCGGAAAGTGAATAACTGTATTTCCCAAATAGTCAAACTAGTCCTTTAAGTTGTCACTAAAGTGGAGCTGGATTTTACCTTAACATGTGTGACTCCCCGTGGTCTGATTCATTTCCAAAGGGAGCAGTTACAGTAAAGATACACGTGAGGCCGTAAACTGAGCGCTTTCTAACAACACACGCGCCGTTGTTTTGATGATATTTCTAATGAGGCTCTAAAGGGGAGAAGAGTTGACAGTAGTTGTGCCGGCGCCTCGCTCATCAACATCCCCACCTTCTTTTGTTTCTGCTACCGGGTGTAGGAGTGTAAAACTCACTATAAAGAGGGTTGATGGGAAGGGGTCAAAAGGCCCGAAGGGCAGGTAAGAGCTTCTCTATATAAAGGCTTTGCCCTTGTGACCCCTTGTGTGTGCACTGTAACCCCCCCAAGCCAAGCCGGCCATTTTCTCTCCCACCAACATCATGCGCTATTGTAGATGCTGCTGCACTTTACTTTATATCCTTTATATAAGCAACTTATCAAGCGACTGTTACACTGTCTGACACTGTGATGGACTTTAGTCTTTCTGCAGTAGACTGATGCGCACAGTAATGGTATAAAGTAAAGTGTTAACCTTTAATCCTGCTTACCTAGGAGGCGTCACTAGAGCTGATAGCCCTTCTCGTTCCTCGCCATGCCAGACATGCTTGGTGTGACAGTGACAGCAGGGGTTGGTTACTGTACAAACATTTCTGGGATCTCATATCTGCATATCCGCATCCTGTCCCTTTACACCCTTCGACCAGACCACATTGCTACCATACACATGAGAGTTTCCTGCACAGCTCCAAGGCGTTACGGCAGATGTGAAACCAGCACGTTATTGGCTCAGTAGTGTGAAAAGAGTACAAGTCTTCCTGTGGGAGAGTAGTAACTTTGGTGTTTATAACCCTGGTGCTTCATATTCCATGTATGCTATGGCCCTCAAACTCTAAAACAAAGACATCCTGGTGTTTACTCTCCCTTGAAGGACCCTACCGGTGCTTTTACATGTTTTAGCCCATTAACAACAAATATTTTATACCTCACATCACTGTCAAACACTTTCTAAAGCATACCAGAAGTTTTTAGATTGATTTCAAATTACAGGCACCCACTGGTTCCGTTTATTTTATCACAGTGTGGGAGTTCATTTACAGAGGTTGGAAACTTTCTTGAGATAGCTAATCCATCATAGTGGACTTGCGTGTATTTATTTATTTATTGGTAAATAAGTTGCAAGCTGAGAAGCACTCCATTGAGGAGCTTTTGGATGTTGGATGAAAATCAAAGCCAGAAGTTAAAAAGTAAGCGAATATGAACATCCTTGCTAAAAGTTTCATGCAAATTTCTTCTAGGGCTGCAACTAACAATTATTTTCATTATCTATTAATCTGCTGATTATTTTCACGATTAATAAATGAATCATTTGATCTGGGAAATGCCAGAAAATAGTGACACGCCCATCCAAGTTTCCCAGAGTCCAATGTGACGTCTTTAAATGTAGTTTTTTGTACAACTAACAGTCCAAAAACCAAAGAAAATCAGTTTATGGTGTTTTAAAAACCAGAACAACAGCAAATCCTCACATTGGAGAAACCAGAAATAGAACATTTTTGGCTTTTCTTCTTAAAAAATGACTAAAACGATTAAATTAAATGATCAAAATAGTGTCAGGGCATCCTTTAACACACCAACAAGAAGCGTTTACAAAATGCTCCCTGTCTGCGACTGCATTACCATGTGACATGATAATATAACCTTGATGTAAAAATAAACATGGCATGAATAGTTCAGTGTGATGGATTGGCCATCTCAAGTTTCAAGTCTCTGCAAGTTGATTTTCATAATGTAAAATGGAAACCAGCCGTTGTTTGGAAGGAAATCAGTCTACTACTTGTCAGTAGTGATTTATACACAATTCATAGGTAATGGGGTAAAATATGCAAAAACACGGGTACCTTTGATTTGCTGACCCATCTCCTTTTTGACTCATAGACTGTCAGATCTATGAGTGCTGTACTGAAGTGTTTTACATGTACAGCAGCGATGAATATAAGAAACTGCAAGCATGTAAATGGAATGATAAATATAGACTATTGACTGCACAGGATTCCTTTAACCAGAATGAAATGGTGCTTACCGATCGTTTTATGTAAAGAAATTAATTTATACTCTCATACATTTAAGTGCTGCACTATTTTAGCACTGTAGACATATATAAGGGATGCATTGTGCCAGAGAAATAAAAATATTGTGATACATTTAAACATTTCTGTGAAATATGAGCTCATCTGTCAAGGTTTTCAGTGGTATTTCTCTCACCCCTTTCCCCTCAGATTTATGATAAAGAGAGCACAAGGGAGAAACCGGTTTGGAATGAAGAACTTCAAGAAGAGATGGTTTCGTCTCACCAACCACGAGTTTACCTACCACAAGACGAAAGGTGAGGTCAAAGGTTTCTCAGGATCTTCTTACAGCTGCGTTGTTTCCCCATCTGTTTGTGTCATCGTGTGTGAATCAGCAGGAGGGGGAGAATCTGCTGAATGTACATTTAGCCTGAACACAATGTGCGTTCGACACATGTGGTGGAGATTAAGTTACTGAGCAGGAAATACACATCTGTGCTGCATCCAAACAAGCTCAGGCCAAAACAAACACATCAGCTGTTTTTACGAAGAGACAAAATCAAGCATACTCATATTAGTCAGTATGCACATGAAAAAACCTTTACATTTTTCAGCTTTTAATTGTGCTGTTGTTGTCCCGCAATGCAATGCACAGAAGAAAGAGAGAACCTGCTCACAGCTGCTAAAGTTTAAAGTAAATTGCATATAATGGTGAAAAAACTCCAGAAATATTTGCTTTCTCTTTGTGAAGTTTAATTGGCAGTGTCTAAAGTCTGGTAGCATTTCCTGTTAGTATAAAACTGTAGAGTATGTTGATATATATACTGTATACCTGAGGTTTTCAAACTGTGACGCACACATCCCTAGGGGGGCGAGAGAAAGTTGAAGGGGGGACAAAGATACTGCATGAGGTGAAAGGGACATGTGCATGCCGGTGTTCTACAAACAAATGTAAGTTAGCTATTGTATTTTGTGCCGCTCACCAACATGGTCAACGTGTTCCTTTTCGTATTCCTTCTTGGAGTCATAACTCAGCAAAATCTGAACGCACAGACGTCATACACATATTTGTAGGTTCAGTGTGACTTTTCAGGATATCATTATCTCAAATAAACGTAAACCATAAATCTGCTTAGAAAAAAGACACTCCTCAGAACTTGCCTGAGAATCATCATGTTTTTAAGTTTTCTTCATTATTAAAGTAATCCAGTGATAGTTGTCTGTACATCCATGAGTACATTGCAAACAGGAACTGCTAATTGCTAATTCGGCATACTTTTAATCATGTCAATTTACCCAAACATAAATAAATTTAGGCTAAAAATATAACTCACTGAAGCCATAGCAAC
This sequence comes from Oplegnathus fasciatus, assembly GCA_003416845.1. Lineage (NCBI taxonomy): Eukaryota > Metazoa > Chordata > Actinopteri > Centrarchiformes > Oplegnathidae > Oplegnathus > Oplegnathus fasciatus. Next base: position 2,199,191 of record NTHP01000109.1, read on the forward strand.
ATTATACTTCCTGTATAAACCTGTGGACATACAGACAAAGAAGTCAACAATTTGAAATCACTCCCGGAGGATGACGGGGTGTTGGGGGGGCGCAGTTGCCTCATTTTTTTTTTTTNTTTTTTTTTGAGGGGGACCACATTGAAAACCCCTGCTGTATACAAACAGCACTTAATAAGCAGTTGAGATACAGCTATATACTCTAATGACTCTAATGGCAGACTAACATGGCATACATTTTTATTAAGTCAAGTTAATAAATATAATTATCAACTTCTTCCGTCCTTTACTTTTGTGTCATTTCTCATGTGTTTCCTTTTACTTCCAGGTGAGGGAGCTCTGTGCAGCATTCCCATAGAGAACATTCTGGCTGTAGAGAGGCTAGAGGAGGAGTCTTTCAAGATGAAAAATGTAAGGACCCTGTACAGCAGCCCCTATGAAGTCTTTGGAGCTTTGTGCTGTGATTTGACCCAAATCATTCCCATAAGTATTTAAATTCTTCCCTCACTTGCTGTCCCTTTTTCCCTCCTCCAGATGTTCCAGGTTATTCAGCCAGAGCGGGCACTCTACATCCAGGCCAACAACTGTGTCGAGGCGCGCGACTGGATCGACATCCTGACCAAAGTCAGCCAGTGCAACCGCAAACGCCTAAGCACCTACCATCCTTCAGCCTACCTCAACGGCCACTGGCTCTGCTGCAAGCTCTCAGCAGACGCAGCCCCTGGGTGTACGCCCTGCACTGGGTACGCAACGCTGTCAAAATCCATCCGGCATCAGGTTCCTTTTCCTTTGTTTCCACTTTCTCATTCTCCTGTATGCATCTGTTTTCAGCGGCCTGCCAGCAAACATCCAGCTGGACGTAGATGGAGACAGAGAGACTGAGAGGATTTATTCCCTCTTCAGCACATACATGACTAAACTGATCAAGATGCAAGGTCAGACACTGAGTGTTTGTGAGCATGCATGTGTGTGACTGCATGTCCTCCGTGTTTATCTGTGTTGATTTTCCCATTGTCCCTTTTGTCCTGTCTCTCACTCTGCTGCCTGTCCTCCCCTGCAGAGGCCTGTGGCAGTAAGTCTGTGTATGACGGGCCCGAACAGGAGGAGTACTCCAGCTTTGTCATCGATGACCCCCAGGAGACCTACAAAACCCTGAAACAGATTGTTTCAGCCGTGCAGACCTTGGAGCAGCAGCACACCAAGTACAAGCGTGACAAGTTCAAGAAGACAAAGATAGGCAGCCAGTATGTTGTTTGTTGTTCATTCATGCTTGTAGCTCAGATTATGTTTTTTATAAACTACAGTTATTGTATATATAAAGCAAAGGAGGCTGAGAACTGCAGGAAAACTGCCAGGTGTCAAAATGTACAATCTAGTTCAACACAGAGCAACTTCCTTTTTGGGCCAGCAGGTGGTGCAGTCATACAGTCCACAATTTTGCGTTTTATTAATTTAACATGTACAAATTATGTTGGAGATTAAACCTAGCGCTTTTAGCATTTCAGATAACTCCAACATCATAACTTTAACCACAACTCTGAGCTGTTTGCTGGATTTTCCCTTCAGCCGAGGCTCATTCGGTTCAGACCTTTGTGGATATTTTACTAATAATTGTGGCAGAAAATGCTCTTATTTATGTTCTATTTTTTACTCCAAAGACCACTCTGTAACCTCCTGCCAACAAAAAAACGCTGTCTTTCTCTTTGTTTCCTCAGGGAGCATCCGATTGGAGACAAGAGTTTTCAGTGCTACATCCGCCAGCAGTCTGAGAGCTCCACCTACTCCATCTAGCCATGGCCATGTGTACTGTTTCTATGATGCCCAGAACCAGCATATTTTTCTTTACTGCAAAGAAATCCATCTTAATAATGCTCTGTGTCTAGTATTGAGTTTTAAATCTTTATTTTCTCTTAAAACAAGATTTTTTTTAAAAAGTAATTAAGGTAAGATAATTTCACTTATTTCCAATGCAGCCTATCTATGCTTGAAGATGTTCTTCAAAAGGAATATTTCACTTTTTTTAAAGACATTTCTGGAAGCAGGCGATGCTGTTTTGGAAACAAGTTTCGCCTGACTGGCTCATTTGTTCAGATTTAAGGGAAATAATAATTTAAAGAGTCAATACCAGACTGGATGAGCCGTGTAGATGGACTTTCATTGCAGTGTCTCAAGGTGCATCACTCCAAATGTGGAGAACAGACCTCAGATCAGCAGGAATAAAAAGAGGAACAGTTGTGGAGGAAAGGAGGGATACGAATGAAGAGATAATCACACCACGCATCTATTTGGGTCTCCTTTCTGTGATGTGACGAGAGAACAAACAAACGTTTTCACTGGACAGTTTTGACAGTGACCAACACGCACTTTAATCGCCTCCAAATCTATGGATGAACAAGCCTCGCAGCACACTTTCAAAAAGCTTATTTTATCTGTTTGATTTGTATTTGGTTATTTTAATGGTTGCTGAAATGATCCATTGTATTTCACTCTGGAAGGAAGGAAGGAGTGTCATTTTCCCCTCTCTGGGTGGTGTTGTCCCCATGTACCTGTTTCTTTTTATTTTAGTTTTGTCCCCAACCTCCTCAGGAAGGCTGTGAAGTTCGAGGGCACACGAGAAGGGATTGTCGGGGACCAAGCACAGCCAAGAGCAGCTTGATGTTAGCTATCAAAAATCACTCCACAGACAATTTTATCCCTCATTTTTAATCCTTCATCAATGCGCTAACAGATGTATAGGTTCAAGTTTTCACATTTCATTTGAAGCCTTGTTCTGCTGTGGTTGGATATCGTGCCCCTGTGTAACCAGTACCTGGGTTAAAGGAATATCTTAGTTTTGGAGAGTTTTTCTTTTTTTTCTGCTTAAACTGAATCAGACAAACTCCATGGATGCCTTTTTTGTGTGTTTGTATGCTGTTTGAAGGTACGGTTTGCTTTGCGTGGCGAGGTCGCAGCTTCTCTTTTAAGTAAGACAAAATACACTGGATGGCTTATTAGTTGAACTCCATCTTGATCTCCATCTGTGAACAAAAGAAATTAGATTATGTCCAACTTAAAAAAATGTTTCTGTTTATATCAGGGCCAGATTAACCCCCGAGGGCCTCGGGGTAAAAATGTGCTTTTGACTCCCACAATCTGTGAATTGTGAATTTGTGCATGAGCACAGATTTATTCAGCAAAATTCATTGTGTAACCACAATATAAACTGCAATAATAATGTCCCTGCAATATTTACACTCAGTGGCTACTTTATTAGGTACACTGGTACAATCTATTGCAATTCAGTCTTCTACTAGTAGTTTATAATGTTCGGTTTTTGGTGACATTGTCTGAAATGTGTAAATTCAATTGTATGTTTATTATTGAGGGCATAGTTAAAGGTGGTGTTGTAGTGGACCACATTAAATTGAGAGGTGTTTCTAATTTTTTTGTCCTCCCTATTTACATACAAGTGGGGGGCAGAATATTAGAAATACCTCTGAATATAATGCAGTCCACCATCATGAACTTTGACCTCAATGCAAAACATATAATTGAATTAACACCTCATCATAAAAGTAGAATTAATGGCAGAATTGCTGCATTGGATTGCATCAGATTGTACAGGTGTACCTAATAAAGTGGCCACTGAGTGTATATAGTATATAGTGTGCATACAGAATTAATAAACATATTTCTAATTAATTAAATTGCCACAAACTCATTGCCACGTGCTGAACGTTTTGACCAGTTGGTTGACATGCACACACATCCATGGTGGATAAATATTAATTCCAGAAAAGTAGCTTTAATGAAACTGTTGCAGTAACATGGAAAACAGTAATTGAGCTCAGCTAGGCTAAAGTCACCCTCAAACTGCATGCACACATAGTAAAGGTATGTTTGTTTCTCTGTGTAAGTAGAAAAAGTAGTCAAAGCCAAACTATCCCTTCATCCATCACAAAGCAGAAATTATGTTCTAGCACAGCTCATTAACAAGGATGGTTTTTAGCTTCTAATTAATCGATATATTAACATTTTAACCAGTCTTGTCTCAAGTTATGATTGTGAAATGGATAGTGTGTTACTGGTTGTGTTGCCCTGTTGGCTGCCTAATAATGTAGTTCTTCTGTTTTGTGAGTTTAGCTCCGTCTTACTTTGGAAAAGCTGCGCCCTGTAGCTTAAAACCTATTTATGTGCATTCCTCTGAGAAACTGCCTGCTGTGAATCTTACCGGCCAGCACCTTCCAGAGTCTGTTGAAGGTACAGGATTTATTGTTGTTAACCAGTTGTGTTATTCTATGCTTCCCAAAGGCAACCACTCTCATTAGCATCCATATTCATCAGCACTCGCTCTCGCCAAACCAGTGCATGTAAAGTGTAGTTGTAGTCACAGTGACGGTAGAATCCACAGTCACTTCTGTGACTACAAACCACAACAATTTTTTTGTATTTTCCAAAACTAAGTACCTGGTTATGTAGCCTCATGGGGAACACCCATGATCACAGGATCCCAAACAGTGCCAGTCATCACTTTTATAAAATTCTCTTTTTTGAAAAACAAACAAACAAAAAAAAATCATTGTTTAGATATTGTTTTTTTTATATCTCAAACCTGAATACTGTTTTCGAAACAGACAAGCAATTATTCCAATGACATCTTTTTCTTTGTCGAATATGTTGATCTATGATCTATGAACTGTAAGGACGGTTTCTCAACAGTTTGACTCCGTTTTCTATCTTTGTCTTGTCATACAGAAATCTCGCTGTGTCTCTGAATTGAATGACTGAGGTGTGCGTGCGTGTTTTGTGCGTATGTGCGTGTTTGTGAGTGTGCATTTGTCAGTATGTGCATGAGTGACTGACGTGATGGGTTGTATTGCCAATTGAATTAACCCAGTGTTACAGGTCAGGAAAGGCAGAGTCCCACTTGTTAAAAAAGAGAAAATCACTGCCTGTAACTATAGACTGTAGTAGGACTGTGGAAACACTGTTACTCTACTCTGGCTTGGTCTCGTGTATCTCCTCTTTCCTCTTGTATAGAACCACTGTTCCATTTCAAGGAACCTTTGCCAATATATTCTCCCCAAACATTTTATATATGTAACACAGTAATAACACTGATGAAACATTAAGAGAGCAGCGTTGCTTTAACCTCTGAACTTTGGTGAGCGTTTGTTTCCACCAGTTACTAACTCTCCTCAGGTTTATGAAACCACCAAATGGTTCTGTCTCTCATCCCTAACTTGGTAATCATATTTATTATCATCTTCAGCAAAACTTTCCCAGAAACATCAGCTGAGCTGGTGGGGTAATAGCAGTTACAGTAATGGCAACCACCCCCTCCCCCGAAGCCCACAAAGGAATGACTTATGCAATAATGGTGTTTCAGCATGCAATAATATTAACAATCCCTCAATAAGCCCATCGAATGATCACAAATTAACAACGCACATCTGCTGACCTTTTGCAGTAAAATGCCTCTTCAGATAAACACATATTATAAAGGGAGAACAGTGTATTTTGTACAAATATTTTAAAAGTATTAAAATAAGCCTGTTATATGTGTACATAAAACAGTTGAACGAATGGTGAAAATGTGATGTGTTTTTTTTTTCCTGAATAACTAAATGAAACCAATATTAATGCAAACATGGTGTCCGTGTCATTTATTTAACAGTTTGGTCTAAACTGTACAGACTCACATCAAGAGCTTCATTTTGTTTCAGTAAGTCAGATAACTGTGGTGCTGCAGTGGACACATTTATGTCTTTTTTTTCCCCATGTGTGTCCGTTGTATGTTTGTGTGAATGTTTGGGTTCAGTTTTTGCCTTTTATGAATTATTCCAGACCTTTTTTCACAGTAGACATTTTGACATGACATAGCAGGAAAAGCACAGGTGTCATTAATAATGTAAAATAAAGTGCCTGTTCCTGGAATGGCAAATGGAACAGAGCTTTAATTTGTGTTATTGCTTCCACTTGTGTTTTTCCCTCCATGAAAAGTCAAACATCTGCTGTAAAAAAGTCTTCAGTCAATTTCAGATAAATGCTTTCTAAATGATGTCAAGCTATTTCCCAGTGTGGTCCATCAGTTTTCTCATTTGTCTACTAACATGTACGGTGAATCATCTGAGTTTTGCCCAAACAACATAAAATGGATGGCTTGTTTACAAGTGTCTATTCAAATTCTTGTCTAAGTCTTTGTTGCATTTACTGTAAGTCATGATATGCCATTGTGCTTGAATTGTGAAGGAAAAATATCCCAATTGTCCCCATCTGTCATTGGAACAACATATATGGAGAAAGGTTGATGAGTAATTGTTAGTAGTCATAGCATATGGGAGTCAAACTGCAATGCCAGTTAAGCAAACCGTCACACAAAGCCAGGATTTTGTGCCAAAAACAATATTCTTTATGTTAATAGCGAATTAGGTGATTCACTGTACATAATAGTAGTGCTGAACCCACTGAGAACTAACAAGCAGCCAATACAGCTGCTTATTTTATTTTATTGTGGAGATATACTGTATGGTTGACTCTCTACGCTCTTATCAATTGCCCTACATGCAAGCTGACAAAATCGTAGAGTGCTAAAAAAAAGTTTATGAATGGCTAGTGGCAACATATTTGACTTTAGAGTACACTCTCAGAAATAGGGGTACAGTAGGAGTCCATCTCTGTCCCCCAAGATACAGTCTACACTAATGTACCCCCTAGGGCTAATTATTAGACCTCAAGGTAACTATATGTACCTTTTTGAGGGCCAAAAAGATACATATATGTTCCCAAGCAGTAAAAGGTACACATATGTAAAGTTAGGTAAAATATAAATTTTGGTCCGTATAAGGCTTATCATCTCACTTTTCCATATAAAAAATAGAAACTGGAACACTGAATTCAGTTTTCTAAAATTGAGATTAAGATTGAGGTTAATTGAGATTTTGGAGTCTTTTTGCTGCTGTTTTATTTGTAGAGTGTTGGATAGAAAAATGGAAAATTGAGGAACAGAAAATCAGAAAGGTTTTATTTCTGTTGGCGCCTGAGAGAGCGGGTTCTAAGCGCCCGACTCAGTTTATGTCTGATTGGGTGGCGGGGGCTGCTTGTCTCGCCTATCTGTCAGAGTCTGTCTGTCAACAGGGAACACTTTTTTTTACATCATTTATCGTCATTTCCATTCAGTCACATGTGAGGCTGATAATTCCTGAGCGTTGGGTTTGATATGAGTTACATCAATTCAATTTTCCCTGAAACATTTAGCCTAATAAATCATTTCCTGTGTTCAAAAGACACCATAATCATATTCTGGGTTATTAAATAGTAAATTCACAATCAGAATGTCAATAAATACAGAC
>NTHP01000109.1:2211114-2226062 GCA_003416845.1 Oplegnathus fasciatus
ATTGGAAAATTCATTAACCACTAAAAAACAGGGAATCTTATTGGAGAAACGTTTCAAAATGAAGGTCTGATTGTACATTTCATCCATATTTAATGGGTTTAACTGAGATATTGTTGGATAACTAAAGAAAATCTTTCTCCTTGTGAGTGTGCCGGCTTGTTGGAATCTGTTATATGTTTTATGTTGTGGCTCTGGTGGTATTTAAATTTTCAAAAATACAATTTTCAAAGAGTTTTTAAATTTGTATTGATTCAAAACATATCTAAATTTCAAATCACTGTTGTGTACATAATGAGGCGACCATTTTGAGACTTACTCTAGACAAACTAGGGCTTGCAGAATATATTTTTAAGCTGGTATACAACAGCAGATATTAGTTTTTTCAAAGTTTTCATTTCTCACAGTATTTAGAGATTGTATGTGATTTATTCAAGGTTGTGAAATGCATTTTAATATTGTTGTTAACGGCCTTCACTGATTTAAAAGTACAGTCCTACTAGCACCAGTCATCAGTGTTTCTACTGTAAGAATACTTTCCTCAAAGTTACTTCAGTATGTGACTCTATTTTGCTTCAGAGTTATTTTAACAGAACAAAATGGCAAACTCCGTAACTCACTGTGCTTTCACTAAATAAAAGTGGCAGAAGGAATACAATATTCATTCCCCCATAGCTGCACAAAGAGAGGCAATGTTTCAGCTTACACCATGTAATGGATGCATTCAAAGGAAACAAATCGATCATTTTCCCAGGGTAGAAAATTGTTGGTTATGGATGCATTTCATGTCTGATAGATTGGTGACAGCATATATTTATCAGACATTGTGCTGCACAAAGGAAACGCAAAGTGAAGCACAAAATTTTGTTCAACTTCTCCGATGTGGAAGATTTCACCAGTGATTAGGTGAATAAAAATGGAAAAGGCGTTGCTGTTAACTCAGGCGCCGGGTGTTTTGTCGTCAGATGAGCTTCTCCTTGGAGCCTGAATCGGTCACACTGGCAGCAGTTGTGCAATATGAAAGTTAATTTCCCTCAATAGACGAACAGATTTCATAACATCTTTAAACTGTCGCCCATGAATAAATCCTCCATTGAAAAGCGTTTCCATCTGGCCACGTTGTTGTTCATGTTCTGAAGAGCTCCAAACCAACCAAACACATAAATAAACATTTACTTTTTAGCATTTCATCAGAGGCACTATGTTCTCTGTGGTGGTTTCCTGATGTGCATTATATACTGTATGATGTGATCTGAATATGAGTATTTGAATGCAAAGCTATTGGCAAATCTCACAGTTTCCACTCCTCAGGTTTGCCATCGCAGAGTATGTCCGTTCATTTTTGTTTTCTGTTCCGGTGTTGTGGAGCTTCATCTAAACCTTTATTTATCCAGGAAACATTCAATGCAACACTGCACCTAAACCCCTCACAGAGTTGTATACATTCACAGCTGGAGCCTCCCACAATAAATCACAGATTTCTCTAGCTGGTCAGATAAACCCAGTAGGAGGCCTCACAGAAAAAATGAGCTCTATTCCCTTATTGCCCCCCTGTTCCTCCTCCTCTCTTTGCCCTGTATATGTACCCCGTCACCTTCAAGTAGCCATCAAGTACAGTGCACACAGCAGATGACACGTCACAGCTTCATGTTATATTTCTATAACTGACCAGTACTCCTGCGCTGGGCTTATACCTGGCCACATGTTTGCTGTGTGTCATTTAGTTTGTGGTAATTTGATTAAACAGATGTCCTCAGGAATGTGTGTCAGCTGGCATAATAAAGGAATTAAAACAGGCCCTAAGTCCCTCGACAAGACAGGGCCTCATAATGCAGGTGTCGCCTTGATGCCCTTAACATTTAAGTTAATATTGTTCTTTATGGTGCATATTTCCAAACATATTTGCAATTAGTCAAATTTACTCCAACTGACACACATTAAACCTGGAGCCTGCCGTCCCCCTGCAGGTCTGGGGCCCTGGGTCGTTGCCTGCTTGGTCTGGTTGGTTATCCAGCCTTATTTCTTTGTCAGCCAGTCCTCATGAAGCATTTTGGTTAAAACTGGCTCAAGGATTCTTCAAAAGTGGTTCTGGAGAGATGAGAGAAGGTAGTTCTCAAATGTTAAATGCAGTTTTTGCACAAGCAGACATCCAAGAACTTTTCCTAAATAAAATGAGAGACATTTTGATGTAAAGAGTAACTTCAGACCAGGCTGTGAAACTTTCACTGCCCTCTCTGGCTGAAAGTTTAAAGCCTGTTTCACCTGCTGTTGCACCTGTAACCACACCCAACAGTGATGTCACAGTGACCTGGGGTAACCCACCCAGGGGTTTTATATTCCAAGGGTTTCATCTATAACCCTCTTGTCTTCTGAGGGTTTTACGAAGAACCATATTGTATTCTACAGATGAGGTGAAAAATGATTGAATCCCATATAGCCTATTGTATATTGTGGTCATCCACCATTTTAAACATATACATACATATATATGTGTATATATATATACATATATATATATACACACACACACACACACACACACATATATATATAGAAAGCCAGTTTGTACCTTTTTTAAAAGACTGGTCTCTATAAGGTACAAACCACAAGGGTACAAATAAGTACCCAATGTCGAGGGTACAACAGCTGTACCTTAGAGGGTACTGCCCTAGTGACAAGCCGTTGTACCCCTAAAGGTACAAATTTAGCACATTATTTCTGACAGTGTAGAAAGTGAATATTGGACTTGCATTGCTCTGATAATACTGATGCCTTCAGATGGGGTTTACCAGGTTCAGGAGATTCTTGATAGCTTCAAGTTTAAGTTTGCTGTTTTATGTTCCAAAATGCAAATGTTACTTTTTGTTAGTGTTTGTAATGTGCCTGTTTAGAACATGGTGGTTTATGTTGGTAACTGTCATTTTTGTGCTGGTTTATAGTTGTAACCATTAGTGAGGTGACTGTTACATTTCTTCATATTAGCTGTAATTACCAACAACCATAGAAGACATTTATTGGTGTGCAGAATGGCATGCAAGTGATCATCTTGCTGACACTTGGTGTTGCACTTGAGCAAAACTGTCTGTGGATCTCATTGCAGGGCATGTTGACCAATATCTGGGTGAATGCTAACAGAATCCACTCAGGTGTCACTTACTGAAGGCCTCTGGAGCCTTCCTGCTGCTGTACAAAAACAGAAGTCAAAATATCCCAGAGGCAGAGTCTGCACAGTAGTGATCGGGGGATGGAGCCGTGGTATCGAGGTCCCGCCCATGCACCATACCGCACAGGCTCATTCCACGGTTATGGAAAGTCAAAGTTATAGTAGAATTTTTTTGAAAAATTCAACCTGCTGCTTAATGTAAATGTAATGTAAAGTGTGTGGCTATTACTATTATATTCTCAAAATAAAGTTAATAATTCATCCCTGATGGAGAACATGTCCCACCCCATGCAGGACACTCTGACGGCACTGGGCAGCTCCTTCAGTGACAGGCTGCTTCACTCGCCTTTTTAACTTATGCTTCTTTTGCTATTGCACTATTGCCTTTACTGCTGTAACACTGCAGATTTCCCCGCTGTGGATTAATAAATGATTATTTTATTTTATCTTAAATTAAGAGTCTATATTAGCCACAAAGTTTGCTAGCTGCATCATCTAATAGCTTGCTACTTGTGTTAGCCTGTGTACCACTAAAAAGTGCCTCAAGTTTCCATATGTAGGTTTAAATTACAGGAAAACACACAGGCTGACAAGACACTATAAAGTTACACTGGCACTGTATAGAAGAACATGTTGACTCAGGTACAATGTCCCATGTACAGCATGTGGCTGAAAATTATTAGTGGTCCAATTTTTATTGTGCTTGTTGATGCTTTGTTTATTTTGGTTTTGGTGCACTCCAGCCATAAAGCATTCTGGTGGTAAATGTTCATGCTCCTCAATATATAACCCAGAGTGTGCTAAGAAATTGCTTGTGTCCTTATTTTATTAAGGGGACGCAACACACCAAACATAAGAAACACCTCTCAGTATTACACAATACAGTCAACAGCACCACAATCTGCAGACTCAAAAATGACCATAAAGTTGAATCATCACCTCCCTAAAACAGAACAAAAAACATAATAACCTTCATGAAGATATCATTTATTGCAGGGCTGTTGTATTAGACTGCATTCATTTTAACTTGCTGGACTTAATACACTGGGAATTAGAGGTATTCATTGTATTTGGATATTCTGCCCTGTCAATGGCTAATGGCACTTTTTAGTCACAGGGTGGCAGCGTTGCCTCAACACTCTATACTGTATGTTGTCTGTACTTCTGGGTTTATTCACATATGGTATATATAAAGTGTGTGTATGTATGTATGTATGTATGTATGTATGTATGTATACACTTTAGAAATAGCAATAAAATACTTTACAAGTAAAAGTCATGCATTTGGCATCAAAATGTTTTTAAAGTACCAAAAGTAAAAGTACTAATTTTGCAGAATAGTATTATATATATTGTTGGATTATGTTTATGATTATTGATGCATTAATGTGTACAACACTTTAATGTTGCAGCTGGTAAATGTGGGGCTAATTTTAACTTATTTATATATATTTTATATATAGACTACTCTATATACTGCTTGATAGCTTATGAATCCCCCCCTGGGGATCAGTAAAGTTTTAGTTTTTGATATAATAGTATCATTTATTTGTTTGTTGACTGTATTCTGTTTTCTTAATCTGAATCTGGAAAGTAACTAGTAAGTAAAAGTTAGAAAATAAATGTAGCGGAGAAAAACGTGTAATGTTTGCACCTGAACTGTAGTGGAGTTGAAGTATAATGTAGCAGAAAATGGAATAAAGTACAAGTACCTAAAATTGTACTTAATAGATGCTATGAAATGAAAGAGTAATGTTATATTTGACAAGAGAAGAAGAAACGTTGTCAGTCGCCTAGCAACAGCACCTTCTCTTGTCGTTCGTAGGCCACTTGACCGTTAAAAACATGACGGTTAGCTACATGTCAGGCTTGTACCTCTGTAGTTTATAGTGTAACTTTACGCAGTTTTGTGAGTTTAGGGACGTTCCTAAACACTTGACCTATAGACTATAGTCTACAGTCCTTTCTCAAGTTTTGTAAACCTATTTTCTGCCTGAGTTCAACCGACCAGCAGCAACATGTTGCCATGTAAGTTAACAATGGCAGTGTGCTAGCAGCGTGTTAGCAGCGCTCCCTAGCTGCCTCCCCTCATACCCGTCTGTATGTGCTCTCTTGTCGGCCCCCGCCACTCCCCCTCTACCCCTACGAAAACACTTTCGGGAAGAATAACGTTTTTTTCCCCCACCTCACACGGACCTGTACTCAGCCAGTCTTTACTCAGAGCCAAACCGTGGCCTAGCAGGAAGAACGGCTCGACTATGTGGAGAAAGAAACGGGCACTTGGGGAATCCTTGGCTGGTCTCGTATTTCTTGTGACGCTCGTCGATGCTTATCGATGTAAGTATGTAAGTGTTTGGTTTTTGCGGTTTGACATTTTGAACCCTCCGTAGTGAAGTAATTCACGGAATAGCCTGTTACAGTATGTTTAGTGCCTCAGATTGAAAGCAGCTTTCAGCCTGGATGTGACTAGTTGGGGACGGTTTCAGGACTTTTGTATAACTTTTAACATGAGAGCAGTGTGAGGGGTCATGACTCCTTTCTACAACACGAAACAATGCTTAGTCAACTAGAGCTGCTTGTTACAACAACTAGGGGTCATTTCTGGGAAATAACGGTTTCGCAATGACCTTTTTTCCAGGCCAATTCACAGAAGAGTAATTAGGTTGTCCACTTTGTCCACGCAGGCAGCAGCCACATCAGCCATCTGTCAGGGGGAAACAGACAAGTCCTGCTGGGATCAGTCATGTGTTATTATAATGTAGCTGCCTGCTTGTATTAATCACACATGTGAGAGTATCATTCATGGTACCCTGCACGGTTATAGGCATGCTGTTGTAATAAGAACATGCAAACAACAACACTGACAATGGAAAGATAGCTTTATACAATATATTTGAATGAGTGTGTTATGTGTCCATACAGTCCTGAGCCAGAACACAGCCTCCCAGTTCCTGAGCAGGCACAGGAGAGCCAACTCTCTATTCGAGGAGAGCAAGAAGGGCAACCTGGAGAGGGAGTGCATCGAGGAGCTGTGCAACAAGGAGGAGGCCAGGGAGATCTTTGAGAACCAGCCAGAGACGGTAAGAAGAGCAGCGACCCCCTGATCTTACTGGTGAGCTGGTGTCCTGAGGGCAGGGCAGCCTGGGTCCAGACCTCTGCATCGCTCAGCAGCAATTCAGATACTGAGTGAAGTTAAACACAATGGCAATTCTGCCTGATTATCAGAATAAGGGGACGGTGGATGAAGAAGAAGTGAAAGTTCACAGATGGTTTAAGCGGTGAAAGTGAAAGAATATGTGATAAATCAGACTGGGGCTGCAACTAATGATTATTTTCATTATTGATGAATCTGCTGATTATTTTCTTGATTATTTGTTTATCTATAAAATGTCATAAAATAGCGAGAAAATGCCACTCACAATTTCTCAGAGCACACAATGACGTCTTCAAATGTCTTATTTTGTCCAACACTCCAAAATCCAAATATATTCCATTTACTATCATGGAGGACTAATCTTTATCCATCAAACATGCTGATTTATATCAATATGGAATCATTTTCTTTCAGTTGACTAGTAGATTTATCAACTAAACATTTCAGCTACAGATCAGACGCTATTTCTTAAAAAAACATTTCATATCCCTCCAGTATAATTTAGAAAAATGAAACATGCTAAGCTGATTTATACAGATGTTGGCACAGCTGGCTGCAATCACACTCTCCTTTCTTTAGTCTTCCTTTCCTGTACTGTCAAATGTGAACCTTAAGGATCTCTGTAAATCTCTTTCCTGTTGTGTTTTTTTCCAGGAATACTTCTATCCCAAATATGTTGGTAAGTTTGCAGAATTATTGTGTTCCTTAAGATGCTGTGTGTTGTTTTGCTCTTGCGAGCGTGTTCTGATAAAGAACACTTTGTTGCAGCGTGTCTGGGTTCACACCGTGTCGGCATCGGCAACCAGAACTCGGATTCTGCCATCCCATCGGACCTTCGCACCTGTGTGAAGGGTGAGGGGCTTTTTAGTGGAAAACGTTTAGGTTAGCCTCGCCTGTGAAATGCTGTTTGCGAGGTTTTCATCAACATCCTGTGTGTGTGTGTGTGTGTGTGTGTGTGTGTGTGTGTGTGTGTGTGTAAATCTGCAGAGATCAGTAACCAGTGCACGCCGTTTCCATGCTACAAGGAGGGTTCAGAGCGCTGTGTGGACGGCCAGGCCTCCTTCACATGTGTGTGTAAACCCGGATGGAAGGGCCCGCGCTGCGAGGATGGTGAGTTCTGATACGTCATTCTGTATTTTAAATGTTTTAGTTCAGCTTTTAAATAGGCATGTATCTGTGCCTTATATCTATGTCATCCTGTATCAATATTTTGTACTTAAAATTAGACTTAATTCAACTTAAAACTGACAAATGTAACCTTTTAAATGATTGAATTAGCTGCTGATAAATGTTGTTGTGTGATGTGATGACTGGGCAGACATCGATGAGTGTTCAGATCCTGAATTTCCTGCGGGATGTAACCAAAAATGTTACAACTTGCCCGGCAGTTTCCACTGCATGTGTGAAGATGGCTACTTCATCAATGACAAAATCAACTGCGTGGGTAAGACTTCATTCATTTCAGTTGCAGTTTGTGCGCACCAAAGTGCAGAACAGTACACTTTTATGACTTTTATGTACTTTATGTACTTTGTGTGTGTGTGTGTGTGTGTGTGTGGCTTTTGTCACATATATGAAGACATCCAGCTGTTTTACTGCCCTATGGAGGAGGAACATATACTGCTACTAAGCAGCTGAGCAAACACACACGTTTCTACACAGCGTATTATTTTTTTTGATAACTTCCTTTTCATGTGGAACCCTACACACTTCATAATAAAAACTCTGTTGTCCAGCTGTTGTCCACAGGGCCGAACCATTTGTTATTTTTTACAGCTGACCTGAGGTGACCTCTTATGTAACAGAATGTGAAAAGCTTTTAACATCTGAAAAGATGGTGTTGCTATAAACACACTGTCAGTCTCATATCTCTGAGCTGTTGGAAGCTGCTTATAGTTTGTAGATGCTTGTTGTCTCATTTCTGCATATTTCTTTCTGTCCTACTTTGTGTGGGCAAGTTCACTCAGTGTTTATCTTTGAGTGTGTTGAATGCTCGTTCAGTACAAAGTCTTCACAAACATGGACTGAGTTAGTTTGGTAAATTTGCTTTGTCCTTTTTTTTTTTGATGAGCAGTGGAGATTTAGAAGAACATGCAGATGGTTTTACACGTAGCCCGTCAATATGCATCCCAAATTATACATTAATTTTGAGTGATTGACACTTACAACTGTTTTCTGTTGGAGCCGCAATTGATAATTGTTTTCAATTAATCTGTCAAATATTTTTGAATGAAATCATTCATTTCTAAGTCCATAAAATGTCAGAAAATATTGAAAAATGACCCTCGCATTTTCCCCAAGCCCAAAGTGATATCTTCAAATTGCTTATTATGTTGGACAAATGGTATAAAAATTTCATATTACTAATTGTCACAGGACCACTTGCCTCACTGTTATTTTACTGCTTTCCAGATATCGATGAATGCCTGTTGTACCCCAGCATTTGTCAGGAACCTGCTAAATGTGTCAACACACCGGGCATGTATGAGTGCCGGTGTCCCCCGGGTTTCAAATATAACTTCACTTTCAAGACCTGCGACGGTGAGAATGAAATTTATTGTTCCCGTCTTACGACCAGAGTCATATAGTCTGGCAGGTGACAAAACTGAGTACATTAAACCAGATTTTTGAATGTTAAAGTCCCACTGATGGTACACTTCCATTAAATAGCCAACCTAGACATTGAATAACCAAAGGCCACTGCTTGAACATGTTTAATTTCCTGTTGTTGCAGATGTAGATGAGTGCGAGTTGAGTGTGTGCGATGGGACTTGTATTAACACAGTGGGCAGCTATGCGTGTCACTGTGACGGTCGTCAGGGTCTTCGTTTGGCGGACGACCAGCGATACTGTCAAAGGATCCCTGTTTGTGTGGACCTGCATGACTACAAACACCCGGAGATGCTTTACCTGGGGGAGCAGTTCGCAGGCCTTCCTGTCATCTATCTGCGCTTCCGTCTGCCGGAGAACACAAAGTGAGGGTCTATCACAAACACAGACACACAAATGTAGTGTACTTATTTTCTTAAATGATCCTAAAAGGGTTTTGTGTGTTTTACCTCATTTAGCGCAAATAACATCTGCACTGCATTATGTCATAAGAACAAGTCAGAGCATAAAAGTTCATCCTAGAAACAGTAGCATGACGAAAAAAAGTCTTAACTAGTCTTAAGTATCAACCGTCTGAAGACCGTAAGATGCAGCTTAAAGCTCCGTCTCAGCGAATGTCAAACAAAAATGAATTTTTTTAAAAATATTTGATTTTCTCTCCTACCTTCCTCAAGCATTGATTTTCATATCATCATCATCATCATTGAAATTTGCCTGGAAAAACCCATACATATATAAAAAAAATTGTAAAATGGATGTCAGTGAATGTTGAAGTCTACATGATTTTTAGTGATTTGGTACGAACAGTGCAATCACATTCTTATATAATCACAGCTAGATTACTTTATAAACTCATATTTCTGCCTCTCTGTTTAGGTTTGCAGCAGAGTTTGACTTTCGTACGTTCGACCCAGAGGGAGTTGTGCTGTACGCAGAGTCCTCCCAGGACTCCTGGTTCATGTTGGGGCTCAGAGGCGGTCGCATTGAAGTCCAGTTCAAAAACCAGCACACGTTCAAGGTCACCAGCGGAGGAAAAGCCATCAATGATGGGCAGTGGCATGTGGTAAGAAAGAGCCGTAGTCCAGTAATTCCCTATATATGTTCAACTTGTTCCCCCATGGCTAACATAGTGCTGAAGTGCTAATCGATAAACAGAATTGATGGAAAGTGGATTGTGTTGTGGTAACCGTGTGCTCTGGGGTTAAACTGTGTTGAGTTACAGTGAGAAGGAGTTGTGATGATACTCTGTGTGTAACATGCAGATCTCTGTGGATGAATTGGAGAGCAGCATCAGCGTGAAGATCAGCAAGGAAGCTGTGATGAGCATCAACAGCCCCGAGAGTCTCTTTACTTCAGTTAATGGCAAACTGGAGACCAAGGTCTACATCGCTGGTCTGCCCAACCGCACTGACAATGTCATCAAACCTGTAAGCAGGTCGTCTGAAAGCACACACACACAACAAAGCACCCAGCAACATTTTCTTTCCCTGTCACCACTTCTAATAACTGTATCAGAATCAGCTTAATAATTTAGTGAAATGATTCATATATATAGGGATTGGATTGGACTCAGTGTGTGTATCCATCCATCCATTAGATCAACCCTCGACTTGACGGCTGCATCCGGGGCTGGAACTTGATGAACCAGGGGGCATCTGGGGTAAAGGAGGTCATCCAGGAGAAGAAGAGTAAACATTGTTTTGTGTATGTGGAACGAGGCTCTTTCTTCTCTGGGGCAGGACTGGCACACTTCAACATTGACTACAGTGAGTAAGTTATACTTTATTAATCCCTATGGGGAAATTCAGCCTCAGCGTTCGACCCATCCTAAATATTTAGGAGCTTTGAGAAGCCACGGCACAGTGCCCCAGGACCACATGCAGTTTTGTGCATGGTGCCTTGGTTTAAAGGCAGCGACGGGAGTGTTACCAAACATGCATGTGTTTCGGGGTGGGAGGAAAGTGAAGCACCCGGAGGAAACACATGAACAAAGGGAGCATAAAATCCGACGCAGAAAGACCCCGGTTAGCCCTGGTGGGTTTCAAACAAAGACCTATTTTATGTAGTAATACAGACCAGCACAGGTACAAAGTAGACTTGTATGGTAGGTTCCACTGTAGCTGTTACATGTATGTTCCACATATTACATACTATGGCAGACGTTTTCAGGAACTTTAAGAACACAGACTTTCTTAAGAGTTGCAACCATGTGATTTTGAGAATGTTCAAAGATATATGCATGAGTTGAGTAAACCTGGAACCATGGGATCCTTCAATTCAGGTAAAAACTTGGTCAAAGTTCCTAAAGTTCCTAAATTTCCAACCTGACAAAAGAATTGTATTTGTGTTTCCCGATGTGTATGGTTGTGTGTAACTAGGTGATTCTGGGAGCTGGAATGTGGATGTAAAGATGAATATACGTCCGTCCAGCAGCACAGGTGTCCTCTTCGCTCTTGTCTCCAACAACACAGTCCCCCTGTCGGTCGCTGTGGTAACGCAGGGAGAAGAAGATGCTGTGAGTTCATTCACACGTTTGTTACAAATAAGCACATGTGTATGTCTTCATGTCTTCACACATATACAAGCACAAACACACATGATTAAACTTTGCAATTTTCTTGCCATCCTTGCTCCAGAACCTGCAAGTGTTCTTGGACGGTGTCTCCGTGGCAACGCTTGACTCACTCATGTTGTGTTACCCCGACCGGCTGACAGTGCAGCTGAACGTGACTCCCACAGAAATTCAAATCTCAGCCAACTCCTCCACAGTTACCTACATGAAGTCTGATGCCCTGCGGGAGGCACTGAAGCGCCTCAACACCACCATGCAGAACCCCATCAGTACATATATCGGTGGAATACCAGGTTAGTCAAAGCAGCAAGTTAAAGTACAAAAGTAACTCTTTTAAAGTAACTTTGAGTATAATTTATGAGCATAATTTGATGTGGCTTCCTGGCTATAATAATTTATGCATGAATACCAACCAGTCCCCATCTTTTTATAAGAAAAGATATCCTCTCGTTTGTGCTGTAACAGCATAACTGTGAGCTGCTCTCGCTAGTGGCCCTGTGAGGTTGTACGTAGGAATAGTGGTGCTTTGAGCTGAATGCTAATGTCAACATGCTGCCATTCTCACAGTGACAGTGCTAACATGTTTAGCTTAGTTTAGCGTGTTAACATTTGCTGGTTAGCACTAAACACAAAAGTACAGCTGAGGATGATTGGAGCGTCATTAGTTTTGCAGGATTTTGCACTAAAATATTGGACAATTTAAAATTTTGACCAGATGATGGCGCTAGATTCAAAGTTAAGGGATCACCAAAGTGTTCATACTTAGTTCTAAGGGTTGCGTGGATGTGTGGAACAAATTTCATTGCAATCCACCCAATAGTTGTTGAGATATTTCACTAAAACCCTTTTTTTTTTTTTTCAACCTCATGGTGGAGCTAGAGGGATCACCAAAGTCATTAGGAGACATTTTCTGGGATCCATGAATCTCTGCACAAATCCATTCATTAGTTAGGCATCCCTGGAGCCATGCCACTAGCATGGTTAACACTAGTGACATTACTTTTCCTCCCTCTGAACAAACAACACTGACAGATTTGTTGTTAAATGTGAGACTAAATAAATCAGTCCAGAAAAGTCAGTCTGCTCTGGTGTGGGCTGGAATGTTTGAGTTTACATTGTTGGATTGTAAAAACGTTCTTAACTTCAGTTATGAAGTTGAGACTCACCTCCAAAAATGTGTTGGTCCATGTTTTGACTAAATGAAACTACACTGGCTTCCAATGAGCTTCAGAAGGCCAAGATAAAGCCCCTACATATATTTTAAAATTGTTAAAATCAAAAGGGAAAACGTACATCTACTGCCTGTGACAGTCTTGAACTCTGCTTTGATTTTGTATTTTACCTGTTAATGTGTTTGTTATTTTTTTTATTTTTTTTTATTGTGTCGCATGTTATGACCTTGGTATATATTTACCACCATCTCTCATTATTGCCATTCTCACTGACTGTCCCACTCTCTCTCTCTCTCTCAGACGATGTCCCTTTACCTGCCACCCCTGTTACGGCCTTTTACGGCGGCTGCATGGACATCGCTGTCAATGGCCAGCAGCTGGACTTTGACGAGGCTCTCAGCAAACATAACAGCATTAAGTCCCATTCCTGTCCTCCTGTATCTGCCCCTGAGAGTCTCCCTGATGAACCTCAACCGCACAGAAAGTGACCTTAATTAACAACTAGATCACATTAAAAAAGCCCTCGCATGAGGCAGCATCCCACAGCGGCCACTTCTTGGGATATTTTGGTAAGATATAGAAGAGGAGAGGAGATGGGAAGGAGGAAGGGGATGAGAAAGAAGTGACAAGAAGAGGAGATAGAGGTAGACGGTTACAGTCATTTTTGTCGACTTTCTCTGATGGGTTTATTTTAAGTTTTGTCTTACGCTTTTCATCCATACAGTATTATTGTTCCTGTCCTGGGAACATCTTGTTTTTGTGGGGTTTTTTTATTTTGAGGCTCAACGAAAGCTGGCTTGCCAGTGAGCTAGTCGGAGGCTGGATGACGTAGTTGTAGCAGGTTGTTGCAATGAATTAAATGCTTTCCAAGAAACATGTGAAAAGAGCTGAGCTCTGTAGCACGCATGCCATATTTTGAGCAAAAGATGGTTATGTTTGTGTAGAAAAATAAACAAATGGTCACTGTTGACCAGGCTTTGAGACCACCTGCATCTTAATTACTGTTGTTGAATCATGGTACTCTGAATTCTCTTCAATTCTGGTCTTGTGGAGGCAGACGTCTGGAGACAACTAGCTGAAGTTGTGGTTGTGGACGGTGAAAACCTCAGAGGAGAAAGCTGTCTCACATTTTCTTGCTTGAATCACCATCTCTTATTGGAGCTCTGCCTTCCTGAGACGTTGCATTGGTTTTGTGACATTTAGAAACATGGTTTATCATTTTATTGTTCCCAGAAGCCAACATGGTTGTTGTCGCCAGATACATACACCTCTCATTATGGCTGGTTTTGCAAGGCTATCTACAACTTGTGCTGTTCTTCTATTTTTGTCCTCATCTTCAGGGTTCTTTCCTGGTTGTCCACCTTGTATATAAAACAGGCCATCTTTAATATATAACTTAAATATAGTTGTTCAGTGTTGTGTTTGTTTGATGTTTGTTTTAATAAAATTGGTCAAAGCAACCTTATCTGATAGTGTTGAATTTCAACATTGCATTTATCTGCCATCTTGTCCATAGCCAGAGAGAAAACCAAAATTAGTTTCTGGTAGTCTTTGATCTGACCTCCTGATTCCTCTCGAGTCCCTGTTAACACAACAAACTCGTAAAGCAGTTATTTACAAAATACAGTTTGACCCTGAGGCGTGTTCTCCTTCAACATCAAGTGATTTCTCCTTCATTTAGAGATTTCTGCAGGGATGGCACTGCACCATCAGTCTACTTTAAATTAAGTTGTCAAAATCACATTTTCATTCAATTTTAGCATATAACACATATAATATATTGGTAAAACTGTTTGTAATACCTCTGAAGTTGGTAAATAATCAGTCAGTCTGTCAATAAATGAATCAATTTCAGACTGGGTCCATATTTAAAAAGACATTAATATAGCTTTCAAAATGTTGCTTTTTGTTGAACTTTGTTTTTTACTGTCTAACATTTACAGTAACATTAAAACATTATTTTAAACAATATCTCTTATCAATGCACTTTGTCGTTATCCCATGTATGATGAAATAGAACAAGAGAGTTCAACATGTGACACACTGTGACCTAATGGCCTAGATACGGGAATGGAAATACATGGAAAAAAGCAAGTCAAACACAAAGAGCAAAGAGGAAGATGTGGGATGAACTGTAAAGAAATGAGATAATGAAAACAGGAACTTAAAAACAGATTTTCAGTCACGCAATTTTCAGGAAAAACGAAACAAGGAAAAACTCCTTGGAAAAAGGCAGTATGAGTCTAAAATAAACTGTCCTGAAAGTTTTTTTTTTTTTTT
>NTHP01000109.1:2226079-2241771 GCA_003416845.1 Oplegnathus fasciatus
TTTTTTTTAGCTGTGTGATGACTGCTCTGATTCCACCACTGAAGTACAGGAGGAAGCTCTCATGTCTTTTTCTGAAGTAAAAGTAGTAATACCACAACTTAAAAATACTCCATTACAAGTAAAAGTCTTGCATTCAGAATTTTACTCAAGTAAAAGTATGTAAGTATTATTAGCCTCTTGCAGAGAGTTATATCATTATGTGTATTGTTACATTAGTATTATTTATGCATTAATGTGGAAGCAGCATTTCAATGTTGAATTTTACAACTATATACTGTTGGGTAGTTTAATCTATAACAAATGATCATTTTATAACATGATAATGTATTTTGTTACTCAAATTGTGTAAGCAAACCAAAAGTTGCTCCAATTAATGCCGGCCTATAATGCATTAGTAAGTTATTTATTAACCATTAATAAAGTAATTACTGACAACTTAAACCTTACTAAAAATGGCACCGCAAAAGTAACTAGCTGTCAAAAAATTATAGTGGAGTATAGGACTGGTATTAGTAGAAATATAGAAACCAACTAAGTACATCTTGTCAAGTCGTATTACGTATTTCCATTTTCTGCTACTTTATACTCCTACTCCACTACCATTTATAAGTAAATGGTACTTCACTACATGATAGCTATAGTAATTGCTTTGCAGGTCATGATTTTACATAAAAAACATGAACATGTCATAAAACATGATGCACTGTTGTAGACTACAAGATTAAAATGTTAGTGAATCAGTAATAACAATAATACATACCGACAGGCTGCATAAGTAGTTTTACTTTAGATACTTTAAATCACTATTTTTGACAGTACTTCTGTGCTTTTACTGAAGTAAGATTTAAAATGGGAGAAAGGACCTGAATACTTCTTCCAGAAAACATAATAATACTCAGGTAAAGTACATAAAAATTCAGTGGTGGAAAGTAACTAAGTACATTTACTCAAGTAGTGCACTTAAGTACAATTTTGAAGTACTTTACTTGAGTATTTTCATTTGCTGCTACTTTACACATCTTTTCCACTACAATTCAGAGGCAAATATTGTACTTTTTACTCCACTACATTTATTTGCTAACTTTAGTCACTAGTTAATTTCCAGATTCAGATTAATAATACAACATATATTCAACAACTAAGTGATGATATATTATTATAAGTTAAGATAAGATAGTATAAGACTGTATTGATCCCCAGAGAGCAAGACACAAGCTACCCAGCATTATATGAAGTATTTAAAATTAGTTCCACCTTTACCAGCTGCAAAATTAACACGCATTAATGCATCACTAATAATACAGTAATATAATATACATTATTCTGAAATGGGCCATTCTGCAACTACTTAAGTATATTTTGATTCTACTGTAATACTTTTGTACTTTTACTTAAGTAACATTTTGAATGCAGGACTTGTACCAGTATTTCTACACTGTGGTACTGCTACTTTTAAGTACAAGATCTGAGTTCTTCTTCCACCACAAAATTGTACTTGAATAAAAATATATTTTGATTCTGCTGTAATACTCTTGTACTTTTACTTAAGTAAAGTTTTGCAGGATTTTTACTTGTAGCCCAGTATTTCTACACTGTGGTATTGCTACTTTTAAGTACAAGATCTGAGTGGTTCTTCCACCACTGTCAACATTGTACTGGAGTAAAAGTATATTTTGATGCTACTCTAATACTTTTGTACGTTGGGAAAATTTTGAATGCAGGACTTTTACTTATAACTGAGTATTCCTACACTGTGATATTGCTACTTTTACTTAAGTACATGATCTGAGTACTTTCTCCACCACTGTCAAAATTGTACTTGAATAAAAGTATATTTTGATTCTACTGTAATACTTTAGTAGTTTTATGTAAGTAAAATTTTGAATGCAGGACTTTTACTTGTAACAGAGTATTTCCACACTGTGGTATTGATACTTTTACTTAAGTACAAGATATGAGTACTTCTTCCACCACTGTCAGAATTGTACTTGAGTAAAAGTACTCAGTTACTTTTCACTACTGCATCCTGATATCCACCCAGGCCGGAAGCGCTACATCTACAGCAAACAGCATGATGATTAAAGCATTAAGTAATTAAATTTTCTTTCATTTCCTGCTTCATCTTAGTGATAGTGGGTGCACACACACACACACACACACACACACTAAAGGAGGGGAGGGAGGGATGAGGGAGAGGTGTCTGGAGGGCTGCATCGCTACAAACTCCTGCCTGCACTTCAGAGCTACTCCCCCTCCTGAAGCAGCAGAAGCGAGCAGTCTTTCTCCGCAGAGTGGGGACTCGGTCCGGCCAGAGACGGCTCAACACACGAGATCGAAAAAAATAAATAAAAATAAAGTACACACTGCAATGGGGACGAGCTGAACCGAAGAGAAAAGGGGACGGTGGTTTAATTTGTTTGCGTGTTTTATGAACGATATGCGGGAGACGACAGTTTAGCTTGCGACGTGATTTAAACATAAAAAAAAACGTTAACGGCCAACGGTCGGAAGTACCTGAATACCTGCGGTGTTTCGCACTAACGTTAGCCTCGGCTCGGTGCAAGCAGCGGTGACATTGAGAGACGGGGTGACTGAGAGACAGAGAGCGGGGTAGAGAGACTACAAGACGGGACAGGAGAAAGTTTCTCAGGCTTGGCGCAGACACAGCGGTTAAACAATGCGGCTGACCCCGACAAAGTCCCTTTCATCGGCAGCCCTGCTAATACTGCTGGTTGTCCGCTGGTCCGACAGCAGTAAGTAAACAGTTACATGCTAGGTGGCTAGCTAGCTCGCTAAGTTGACATTTGTGTTGTGGCTGATGATGAGACATGTTATCAACGGTGCTTTAACAGCAGATGTTTCGCAACCTTTCTGACATGTTTTCGTTTTTGTGGAGCCAAAATATTGCTTAACTCCAGAGTTATGTGACCTTCTCTTGTTCTCGTAGGTTAATTCATGTATTTTGATGGATGTCTTTCTTGTTCTCTCTTTTTTTTTTTTTTTTTTTTTTTTTTTTNTTTTTAAGTTTCATTGTCTCCCCATGAGGCGAACCAGTTTCTGAGCAGGCACAGGAGAGCAAATCAAGTTTTCGAGGAGACGAAGCAAGGACACTTGGAGAGGGAGTGTGTGGAGGAAAAGTGCAGCAAAGAGGAGGCCAGAGAAGTGTTTGAAAACGACCCGGAGACGGTTAGTATATCACATATTGTGGCACCAAACCACCACTAAAGTTGTGGTTTGCATACAGGTTCCCCCCCAAAACACAACCACAACACCACACCTTCTTCTGGCTTTATCTCCTTTGAGCTACTGCAGTAAAAACTCAGTCAACTAATCAAAACACCATTACCAGTTGAAATCATACTGTTTAACTGTAGTTGTTGGCACCCAGTATTTGTCAGAAAACATAAAGCTGCAAGGTCGGTTGTTTACATCATGCTCATATTGACTGCAAATTGATGACGGTAATGCAACACCAGACTAATGATTCATTGTCTGGGCTGCTGGTGTTCATGCTCCAATAAGTCCAGAGTGCGGATAGCTGTCCGTGTACATAATATTCCCATGTCAAAGACTTGGCGTGTTTTCTTCTCTGTATTGTTTGTTTCTGTGACAGACATTGAGTCAACGTGACTAAGCTTTAGTTTATGAAATACAGTTTCAGTGAAGACACTGCTATCCCTCCACACTTATATGTGCACACAAACACACAGTCACTTGTGCGTCTTCTTTTTGGCTTAAATATATTCCATTTTCTAAAATTTGGCCCTATCTACTGGAGATCTGCTTGGCTTAGGTTCCTGCCAAATATGGGAAACACCTGGAAATCTTCTCTCCATCTCTCTGCTCACCATCTGTATCGCCGTATGTCCGCACATGCTTACTAAATCACATCCCTTACTTACACACAAATGCATGTGAATGATGCAAACAAACCTCTGATTCTGATTGGTCTCTTTGGGAGCTGATTAGCTGTTTCCTGTTAGAGAGTAACCATGGGGGTAAGAAATGTTTACCAACAAACAAAATCCATCACGCTGTGTGTGCTCAGGAATATTTACTGCAGATTAGTTTCCGTTCTGCATTCATGAATGCGCAGATTAGCCTTTCCATCCATGTGAATGCATAAGCCTATTGCATATGTGCTATATGTGCTGAATATGCAAACAGGCTCCAGAGATATAAATAACGTAATGTGTCAGAAAACGTGGAACACGGGCCAAGGGTGTATTCATTCATTGGCTGAGACTTTTAAGTCTTTTAACAGACATCTGTGCGTGGTGTGTTGCACATGTCGGTGTGTGTGAATGCTATTCAGTAAGACATAGTTTGGGCCATTTGGAGCCCAAACCCCTTAGAAATGTTTGAAAAAGTATATCCTGACATTGTTGAATGTTTTTGTCTTTGCATGTAGTCAGTTTGACTGAGAGATTCAGATGAAAGTTTTAACGTTTTTTAGCTCTGCGCTGTGCTCTTTAACAGTCGCTCTTACTCTTGAAGTTTTGCCGTTGTGAATTGTAGCAGAGAGGGAGTGAATGAGGCAATCGATGACTCAGAGATTACTTGTAAGATTAGCCAAGTGGAGAGACAAGGAAGCTGAGGGAAGACTGAGGGGAGGGTGGATTAAAGCGAAGTTGAGCTGGGTTCAGAGGAAAAGGTGAAGTCAGGTGATGTTCCCTCTTGTTGAGTTTGAATCAGCTGGACGCACATTGCCAGCAGAGTTGCGTTTGTGTGCCCGTAGTTTTCATACCGGCTTTCGTGACACAAAGCTGCAGTCTCATTCATAGCTGCATTATTCATTCTCAAAGTGCTCGTCTCTGACTCTGCATTTTCTTCTGCTGCAGCTTTCTGGCTCTGCAGAGAGAGAGGGAGAGTGGGGTGTCCCTGGATACTCATGATTATCCTCAGCAACACACGCGATCCCACCAAAGTTTCTGCTCTCTCACTTGTTACGTGGCCTTTCAGGAGATAGCCGATTTTTAAAAAAAAAAGGTGTCACAGC
This sequence comes from Oplegnathus fasciatus, assembly GCA_003416845.1. Classification (NCBI taxonomy): domain Eukaryota; kingdom Metazoa; phylum Chordata; class Actinopteri; order Centrarchiformes; family Oplegnathidae; genus Oplegnathus; species Oplegnathus fasciatus. The sequence goes on from NTHP01000109.1 coordinate 2,231,079, forward strand.
TGACTATTATGTTAGCATCAAGTTTAGTAATAGCCCCAAACTAGTTTTGGGTCCACACTACATCTCAACCAAATGTGACTGACCTTTGCAAATCAGTTTTCGCATCAAATCAGGGCAATAATCAGACATTACGTTGTGTAATTTGTTCCTGGCTTTAGCAGACTTTTTGACTCTTACAAGAGACCTTTTTCAACCCCGCCTGCTGCATCTGGCTCCTACTGCAGCAGAAGCTCTCTCAAGTCTCTCTGTGCCTCCAGAACCAGATCTTTCCATTGGTAGATCTCCCCAGATTTTGACCTACATGTGGAGTGCTGCAGCCAGGAGGCGGGAGGGATGCTACTACTATCAGGAATGCAGAGAATTCTCAGGAAGCCTTTGGCAAAGGGCCGCGCCCATTAGAGAGCACACACACACACACACACACACAGATTACAGAGTAATCATTTTGTAATCTCTATCAGACAGACAAGTGTCATAGTCGAAATTAATGATTGTTTACGAGTCGCTTTCCACTCCCACTCACATGAGCACAGAGATCAAGTATGAAACGAAACCAAATCCTAGATTATGTCAGTATTAATAACACCCCCTCCTACTATTGTAAGTATTTATTTAGATTATCGTGTTCTGTTTAGATTTTTGTTTACACACCCAAGTAACTTTATCCCTCTCTCTTTCCATTTCTTCTCCCTGATTTAGGACTACTTCTATCCCAAGTATTTAGGTAAGTTATCTTTCTGACTCATCTCCACTCATAACGGCCAGCTTGACTGAGTATGTGTTTGTAATCAAATTTAATTGTTGTTTCTGTCTAGCCTGTATAGAGAAGTTTGGGGATGCTGAAAAGAAGAAGCAGGATCTGGTTACATGTGTCCACAGTAAGTTTCACGCCCTCTAATCTGTCTGCCGACTTAATTTTAGAGCTTGATGGCACAGCTGTGGGCATGTTGATCGATACCTGAACCCCACTTTCTCATTTGTTCACAATCTTTTTCTCACCCTTCCTCTCTGTCTTTCTTTTCACTGTGCAAGTGTTATTACATCCAGAGAGAGGCACCTAGTTGTAGTGTGGGGTTGTGCTGCACTGCAGTACCACTGCTCTGCATCACACTCAGACACACGCTCTCTCTAAGTAGAAGAGGAAAAAGAAGGATACTGGCAATTCCAGATCATTTTTTTGCACCGTGACACACCTAACCGATTCTGTGACTTTGAAGTGTGCTATATATGTGCGTAAGCCCAGGTATCTATGAGTAACATTGCAGCACTTTGCTACAGTGATGCTGCACATTGGTGAATGGGTGACACACCCCTTCAGTCGTCACAGACTCGCTCACTCTCTCTCTGGGAGACTGCACCAGCTCCTTCGTGAGCCGGCTCCGCGGAGGAGTGACGTGGGAAAAAGAGTCTGACGCGAGTGGAGCACAGGATTTCTGCTGCATCAGAATACAAGCGAGCAACCCGGCTTCACTGCTATTGGCTGAGGAACCTCGGGGGGGGGGTTTCCATGACTCAGCTGCAGCATCGTGGCACGGCAGCTCTTTCTCTCTCTTTTTTTTTATCTATCTGTCAGCACACCACCTATCTCGCTCTCTCTCTCGCTCTCTCTCTCGCTCTCTCTCTCGCTCTCTCTCTCTCGCTCTCTCTCGCTCTCTCTCTCTCGCTGCAAATCTCTGCCCATCTGTCTCCGTGCAGACTAGCGGTGGGTGGTACGCCAGTATCAGAGCAGATCGTGACATCCCACTAATTCCATTTATGAAGTGTTACGGACATGCAATGTTACAAACATGGCATGTTATAGTTTTGGCTTCATATTTGTACGTACCAAAAGCTCATATCATTGTAAGCACAGCAGACAGTGCTTATTCTCCCACTCCTCCCTGTTTCTGGTCCCTTAGTCTGCAGTTTGCAGACTCAAGTGTTTTGTTTTGAGTCATTAAGAACACATTATCCCATTCTCTAGCATATACTGCATGTGACATGAATTGTTGTTGCTCTGTAAACGTTGGAGGGCTTATCCAAATCGGGACTGTGGTAGCCCACAGTGTGTGCTTTATTAAATGAAATTAAATGTTGACGCGCTGTTAAGGGACCTCTAAAATTTTAAGCAGAGGAAACAAGTGAGGCTCCTGCGGTTACCCCTGCTTGCTCATAGACCCCAACATATTACTAACTAGGAGCTTTGGTCAATTTGGTCTGATTCATGTAATGGCTGCCTTTAGAAGTGGGCATGCAATATAAAGAAGCAATGACTGATACTGATACAGATCATTTACTGTACTGCCATGTGTTTAGTTTCGACCAATGGAGTGGACTGGACACCGATTCTTGTTGCTGATTCCTGATATTGTTTTAAACTACTTTTACTTGTCCGCAATGCTGGTTGCAAATGTCTGCAAACATCAAAAGAGATGATTACTCGACTCAAATGAAAAAAAAAAAAAAATTATGAAATTTACTTTGTTAAAACATGTCAAGCTTCTCTGTAAATGGCTGACAGTGTTGCATCAACTAAAGGGTTTTGTACATATCAAAGCTGGAAAATTGGCTTTTTTACACATTTTACACAACTTTTAATTCATGATTTAATATAAATATGGCTGTGTAAAAACGAATCATCCACGTATATCAATGTGCTACTACAGGCATTATTTTGATATTAGGTCTCATATAGATGACATTATTTCTCCTATACAATAAGCTGACTAATATGTTATGTATTTTAGAGAATATTTAACCTAATGCGCCTTAAATGCATTTTTAGTATTGTAGTAGCTCACAGAACCCAGTTGTCTTCAGATTACAGGGAACATTTTGTTGATGAATTGATGAAAACTGGGTTCCTCACTTTGCTGGAAGCCCTTCATTTGTTTTATGTTTCTCTATTCTTACAATTGATGGTGCACTGCTGGTGTGTTCATAATTTGTCTCTAAAACTTAAGCTTCTCACAGCTGGAGCATATAATTGATACTGATTTGATTCTGCCACTATATGTGTAATTTAGATTTATTGTCATGTTGAGTCTGCTGTCAGTGTACATACTCCAAAGCTCTGATATTTATATATACAGTTTTATACATATCATTCTGTGAAAAATTTGAAAGTTGTGCCTTTGTGTTTCACATGTGAGCTTATCTCTCTTGTTCCCCTCATTCTCTCCAGACACTGTCCTTTTCTCTCTCTGAACTCCAGCTAACATGCCCGGACTTGTTGAGTAGTCAAACTGCTGGGAAAAGGAAACTGCATGGCGAGAGAAAAGATTTGCACATGTGCTCACTTACACAAGCTTAGAGTGAAAGAGAGGGTTTAAGTGAAATTATTTAATAGAAAAATAGGACAAACAAAAATGAACAGAGAGTTGAATTTCCCATTGATCTTGTTTTTTGTGAGCTAGAGGTCAGGTATGCTGGGAAGGATGGAATTAGGGCATCTCTGGCAGGAGAGCTTAGCCAGCATTAGGCTATTTATATTGAACCCCTGATATGCAGAACATAAGAGATGCCCTTCCTCTGTCTGGTATCAGTATACAGTTACACTCATTGTACACGTCTGGTTTGTACAGACTCAATTTTAAAGCAATAATAACTCTTTTTTTTCTCTGTGTCTGTCTGTCTTTGTTTTCTCACACGCAAAGATATTCCAGACCAGTGCTCTCCTTCTCCCTGTAATGCCAGAGGTACGGTGCGCTGCGAGGACAAAAAGGGCGACTTCCTCTGTCACTGTTTCACAGGCTGGGCCGGAGCCAGATGTGAGAAAGGTACTGTCATCACTATGGAAAGAGAGAGAGGATATATAGTTGGACACTGTGTGCTGGAGCTCGGCAGAGGTTGAATTTTTTGCACCGTCACTCAGTGTCATATCCAGCGTCTGTGGATAGATGTCACAGTCACTGTGACCTTGCTTCTGTCCCGTCCACTGATAGAAAGATGTGGCTTCCCATCACTTTCATTAGTCATGTATTTGTCAAGTTTTTCATGTTCATGTGAATCGCAAAATTCTACTTCTAGTGCTTCTGTTTCACTTTTATCTTACAGTTGCAAGTGTTGTTGATATGCCTCTTTAATATCCAACTGCTGCTGCTGTTATTAATGATGTGTGAATGGTGTGTCAGGTCAATATGAACTGCATGTACGGGAATCTGTGTGTCTCTTTAGAGGTCAGAGCTAGTTACTGTGTATAGACATGAGGGGAGGCTTGCATCTCCTCTGAAAAACAGTGAATGCTAGACTTGCAGATTCCACTTTTAGAAGGGAAACGTAACAAATATTAAGTGTATAAGCAGGAACTGGAAAGCACACATACTTTATACATGCACGCTGTGAGGGAGAAGGAAACATGTTTCTCTGATTTATGGCACAGCCACCATTCCACACATTTCCACTGTGACTCATCCTGCCACCTTACTGTGAGAGGAAACCAAAACAGATTCAGTTTGACTGGTCTGAGCCTTTTCCACTTGACGACCGCACTCCTCCTAAACACTCAGCTGCAACACTCCGCCACGATGACATAGTGTGTCAGTTATTTGTGAGGCGTCTAACAAAGTACATAGGACAATAGGACATTTAAGGGAGCTTTTCGAACTGTATGAAACTCACTCTGTAACTGTATAAAATGTAACTTCCAAAAGCGCTTAAATACAACCTGATCCAGATGCACTATGGGAAATGTTAACACCAGCCAAACAAGCTACTGCTGTACACAGCCCATGATGATGTTTTTCCTGCGTTCACGTCAACTGTACCACCCTCCTGTTTGCAGATGTCGACGAGTGCAGCAAGAGAAATGGAGGGTGTGACCACGAGTGCAACAACACTATGGGCAGTTACCGCTGCTCCTGTCACCAAGGCTACATGTTGGTAGGACGCCACATGTGTAATGGTAAGCCACAAACCATGCACATTATCTAACAACTAGAATCATGTCAATATAACACAAAAACACTTTTGTTTGACAGCATTTTAACAATTTTGAATCCACTTCAAACTATGAAAATGTGTATTATTCCTGCAGTCGTTGTTGTATATATATTCTGAATGTGAGAGTTTTTGTGGTTGAGGTCCCTATAGGAATGCAGTGGCAGTGCTGTTCTGTTATCATTGTATGTTCATAAGAATAAATGGTTTAGTTAATAAATCAGCTAAAAACACGTCAACCTCACAGACCCATTTCCAGGTCCAACATTACAAACTCAAGTTGTGCAAACAGTCATTGTTTAAACACACAGGAGTTTATTTAAAGTTCTAGGTTTGCACAGATAAGAGTGCATAAAATCACGATAAAGACACCTAGAAATGTCCGTTTGATTTATGGTACAGCCTCTGAAAATGGTGTAAATATTTATTTCAACGTGTGACATAGTTTCAGTGATACTGTATACTGTATATTGTATCTATAATGTTGACAAATGGTGTGAAACAATCAATCTATTGATCAAATTTTCAAGCTGCTCTTGGGTAAATGTGATATTGGGATCATTTGATTCAAATGGTTAACCAATCAGGACCAGAATTTACTAGCATCTGTCTTGTAAAAATGAATCCAGTTTAGATGTCTGGTGTCTATTTCCTGACACTAATGAGCCATGGTATAAATAACCTCTTCAGATCACGTCCCTGCAGCCGAAGAGTTGACTTTATAGTCTTCTTGGTACTGTTCTTGTCCAGCTGAACACATTTTGTGTCTTTCAGATGTGGATGAGTGTGAGAACCCAGGTGTGTGTGGAACAGCACGGTGTGAGAATAAAGAGGGCAGCTACGATTGCTTGTGTGATATCGGATACTTCTACGACAATGAAACCAAGAGCTGTGTTGGTACGTGTGTACACACACACACACACACACACAATAAAAGAGAGGCACACACATAGTTTCATGAGAACTGACTGAGGAGCAGCTTCAGCCTCAGCAGGACTTGATGCAGCTGCGTTGCGGGGTCAGGAAAGGAATGCAAAGACATTTGGAAAAATTCTGTATAAGTAGGTAACAGGTCACCGTCTCCATGCCTTTAGAAAAAGTTAATCTCAGGGGTGAAATACACAGACTGTCCGTGTGATTCAACTTTACCTGTTACATAATGTTACTGTCAGAGGGTCTTTTTGATTTCAAATTTAGCTAAAATGCAGTAGTCAGAATTCATGTCATAGGTTTACAGGTTAGAGAAGAGTCATCTTAAACACACCAAATCATGCTTTAAACATGCTATGATTTGAAAACACCAAGACAGCCACCTGTACAATCACAGCAGCGTCATCAGGCCAAATCTTCAAGTAGCCTCGGACCTTAATGAATGTAATTAAGAGCGCCAGATGTACAAATATGAGCTTGTATACTGTATACTTGTATACTGTCAAACAAGTTTAATCTCGTGTTTTCCCCTAAATTCGTAGCAAGGGGCATTGGCTGACTGCCCATCATACAAGGAAAGGGAGGATGTCCAAGGCCAAACAAATGCTGTCTTGGTATTTAATAAGATAACATAATAAGATAAATAACCGCAACATCATAATAAGAATAAGAATTCACAGACGTAACCAAAGTCATTAATCACTCGTGTGCCCAGTTTTGCTCTGCAGTGGAAACCAGACTTTTTGTAACCTCCCTCCTCTGAGAATCAACATTTTATTATAGCCAACCTTCTCATGGCCATGTAAGGTTGTATATGGAGCAGGGAGATACCACCCAGTCAACGTCAAAGACCACTTGACTGAAGTGTTGTTTGCATTCCCTGATACGTTGACAGGAAATACATGATTTTACATGCTTGCGTAACTGATGTTTTTCAGATCCTTCATGTTTTCAAGTTCATGTTTTGCCTAATTCCTCCACTAATGCGACTCTGATAACTTCTTGAACTCTCCAGTTCTCTGTAACCCTTTACACCCCACTCATGACTTTCATCTCTCCTTCTCTTTTATGTCTCCAACCTACTCTGTCACTTGTCAGACGTGGATGAGTGTGAGGCGGGTGTGTGTGCAGAGGAGTGCCTGAACACTCCGGGGAGTTTCCGTTGCTTCTGTGACGGTCGTCAGGGCATGAAGCTGAGCCAGGACCTCAGGAGCTGTAAGGTGAAATACATGAACTGTGGCAAATATTAACCAGCAATTTTAATACTTCAACTTTCACCTTTTGTTGTTAAATGTGAGCTATAAACTACATTCTTGATCTGTTAAACTATTTTGAACCAAGTCACACTTGTACTTGAACATGAAGTACATGAAGTAAGCAGCATACGTTATCTCCAGCTTGTTTTCTGTCTGTGTTTTCACAGCCTCTGACTCCCTGCATGTCGCCGGCTCTGAAGAGGAACTCTCGGTCTCTCTACCTGGGCCGCATGTTCAGCGGTGTGCCAGTGGTGAGGCTGCGTTTCCGCAGGAAGATTCAAACTGGGTGAGAAACTTGTTATGCTTTGATGCTCAACATTCTTATAGATGAGCATGGAAGTGAACATTTTTTTACATTTCAGGAACAATATCAAATCTTTTGCTTGTTTAATAAGGTTACAAATATTACAAACTATCCCAGTGCTGCCTGAGGAGTTGCATTGAACTCAAAAGGTGTTGCTTAACTTCTGTATGCATTAGAAGATAAAATTATTCAGTTTTTATAAGCAATAAGCCTGCAGTTGACTTTTTCCGTGCAACTTTTTTTAATGCACTGTAAAAATGCAAGTCAAAACATGCATCACTCGACATTTGTGTTTAGTGACCAGGCATAATTTAAGCTTATCCTTGTTGTTAAAATTCTTGTCCATATTTTTGTTTTTAATGGCCGTGTTTTTTGTTTTAAAGTGATACAGCAGGCTGAACGGAGTGTAAATCCAACGCCGAGAATGAATTTTCTGAAAGGGAAAAGGGATTTTACCATACATAGTCTCTCTGTGAAGTCATATCAACTAATTCTAAAAATAATTTCTTACATTGGCTGGGAAAATACCACCCACTTTGTTTGAGTGCCAAGTGGAAAGCAGACAAAATTATTTTGGTCACTAAAAGGAATTGTTTCTCTTCCTTCTTTTTTCATATTTTTTCTCAGTTATCTTTGTCATGCTAACCTACTTATTCAAACTTCCCAGCTTTTCGGCAGAGTTTGACTTCCGCACCTACGATCCTGAGGGGGTGATCTTCTTTGCCGGTGGTCACCTAAACAGCTCCTGGATCGTGCTTGCAATGCACCACGGGAAGCTGGAGCTGCAGCTGAAGTACGGCACGGTCAGCAGGGTCACCAGCAGCGGACCTGTCGTCAATGACGGCCAGTGGAGAAAGGTCAGAGATTTTTGTCATGAACAGTAATACGCTGTCTACATCAGCTCCGTTAGCTGATTGAAAGTTCCTTAAACGTCTCGTTTTCTCGTCAGATCTCGGTGGAGGAGCAGGGGCGGAGTCTAGTGATTAAGATTGACAGGGAGGCCGTAATGAAGATTGCAGTAAACGGTGATCTGTTTACGCTAAAGAAAGGCATGCACGAACTCAACCTCACTGTGGGAGGAGTCCCTTTCAAAGAGGATGGCCTTGTCAATCAGGTGTTTGTTTGGATGTGCTTGTGTATTTTCTTGAATGTGTACTGAAAAGAGATGTTCTTTACATATTTCTCAATTCTTTTGACGTAGGTGAACCCCCGTCTGGACGGCTGTATGAAGGAGTGGAGGTGGTTGACGGGTGAAGACACGTCCATACAAGAAACCATTCGGTCCAATGACAACATGCAGTGTTTCAGCGCTGAAAATCGTGGGGCATATTACCCCGGCACAGGCTTCGCTCTCTTCAACATCAGCTATGGTGTGTGTGTGTGTCTCATGTTGTGGGGACAAAAATCTGTTTACACAGTCACATTGTGGGGACTCGCCTTCCTTTTGGGGACAAAATGCAGGTCCCCATAACGTATATCATAAAATTTTAGGGTGAAGACTTGGTTTAAGCTTAGGTTTAAGTAAAGGTGAGTGTAAAGGTTGGGGTTAGGCAATTAGCGGTTAAGGTTAGGGTTAGAGTAAGTCTACAGGGAATGAATGTAAGTCAATGTAATGTCCTCTAAAGTGATGGAAACACGACTCTGTGTGTGTGTGTGTGTGTGTGTGTGTGTCTGTGTCTGTGTTATATGTGTAGCATGGCGGGGGTTTGCATAACTGAGCCTAATTGCTTCTTCCTGAAGTAGTTAGTCAATGTTTAATTTTTCTAGGTGAATTGTTAGTTGGCTTCTGTCATCGCCTGCTCTTTTGTCAACAGTTTGCCTCATCTTTGTTTGTCAATAAAGTTCATGACCTGCTCACTTCCTGTTCTCATCACTTCAGAATCACAGAACCTGAGCGTCCTGTTGACCCTGCGTCCAACGTCTGCGATGGGAGTGCTGTTTGCACTCGTTCACCAGGACAGGGTCCCTATCTCCATTGCTCTTGCCGACTATCATCCCGGCACCGATGAATGGCGAGATGTGAGTACTTCTGTATGTTTGTAAAATTAGTTTGCCACTGTACATTTGATCTCAAAACTGACTTTTTCTGTGTCTTCAGTTTGTTCTGGTATCTGTAGGTGATGCCATCATCGCCAGCTCCCCAGCCCCCCTGTGTGATGGTGAGAGTCATGAAATCCAGGTCACGATCTCAGCCAACCAAACCCTGCTGCTGGTCGATGGCCAGTCTGGACGTAGCGAAGAAGCCGAAGTTCCTGTTGACCTCCTGTCACAGTCCAGCACTTTTATAGGAGGCCTCCCTGGTGAGGACACGCACATTTGTATACACATTTTGCAGGATGTTATTCATACACTACGTTAGGGTTTTATTTGCACAGCATGCAGGAAGAGTGTTAGTGATGATGCTAAGTACCTTGGAGGACAGTTAAAAAAGTTAATTATTAAAACAGTGGAGACATCTAAAGCTGCCAGACATTATTTTATACTCAGGTGGAAATGAAAGGATTCATAATTGATTCATAAATAAAATGAAAATGAAAGTCAGACATTTTCTCTTTTCCATATATGAGAAGCTTGTCATTTAACAAACACACACACAAACATTATTGTTGGCTATTGTGGTCAAGAACATGTACAGAGACAAAACAAGTGTTTTGTACATGTAGATTTTTAAATTGCAAAGCCACACACACTTTGTTTTATCCAGTTTTCTTGAGGTGATTATTTGAATAACTTACCAATCTCTCTCTAAACACTCTGAGCCACAGCCTCCTTTGTTCTTGAACAGTCTCCAAAACACGTCAACAATAAATTATCTTACTCAGTAAATGATGAGAAGAGGTGATTCCCACTATTTATGAGTCTCACTTTGTTGTCTTGTACTCTACATAACAAGCCATAATAATGATTCATAGGTGTCACTTCTGTCGTGACTGGCAGCTGAGTAAATAATTCAGGATCACAGTCCGTCTTGTTATCTGCTGGATCACATGTTGTCATTTCTTCCCCTCAGATGTGCCTCTGGTGTCCACGCTGGTGTCAGCGCCTTACAGCGGCTGTATGGAGGTCAGTGTTAACGGACAGCCTCTGGACTTGGACCAGGCCATCCACAAACACAACGACATCCGCTCACATTCCTGCCCCCTGCTGGACTCTCTCCAGTGACCAGTGCATCAGTCTGCCAAAACTGATCCATAAGCAGTTCATTCAGGCAATGGGGATGATTTCCAATATATTTATAAAAGCTTTGACCAGTGGGGAGATGTTTTAGATTGGAATGTAAAAAAAA
>NTHP01000109.1:2241903-2267600 GCA_003416845.1 Oplegnathus fasciatus
AAAAAAAACTGGACCAGGTATCGTGGTGCAGCTGGAGCCTTAGCCCAGGATCACCCTGTCCTTTTACTGTGATGACACTGCTGCCTAGAGGCATCTGCAGGGAATTTCACAGTATTCTCAGTATATATGACCCAGTAAAGCAGTTAGTCAGCCAATGAGCAACATCTGTACTAGGCAGAAGATGTGGGAATAAATGCTGCACAACATTGCCTCAAAAACTGCCCATGTATCACAGCCTTGTAAGCCCACAAGAACACACAGGGCCTTATCTAGATCAATGTCAAATGGTTGGTCTTGGGTCAGCCTGCTACGCCTGGCATCCTGTGCTTAAACTTTTGTAGGCAGAGTGACTCTTCGCTGCAGCAACTCAGCTGATAGAGCTACGGTCATGTTGCTTACATCCAGTTCGCCTAAGGCCCACGTTCACAAAGCTTGAAATAATCAAGTGCTAATGTAGAATCCGATGAAATGGGGGGAAAAAAAGGGGACCAGATAAATAGTCCTACGTCAGCTACCCTACTCAGAGAAAATGTGTGAACATGTGCTGAGATCTTCATGAGTGTTAGGTGCATAATGACTTAGGGGTTGATTGGGACTAAATTAATCTTATTTGCCCCTAACAAACTGAATCCCCTCCTTCACCACAGCAGCGAGACGTGGTAGTAGGCACAACTTTGTGTTCTGTAGAAAAACCTTGCACATTGTTGCAGGTAGAAATGGACTGCGTGTGAAGCCATTTTCTTTATTTGCTCTCAACTAAAACAGCACTCCATGTCTGCCTGCAACCTTAAAAATCAACCATGTGCCTCCAAAGAACAACCAACCCAAACTTCACGACAGCTTCCCTCCAAGCGGGTGAATCATTTCACAAAGGTGCAGTACTGTAACACACAAACAGAGCTAACGCTTGTCCTAATGAAATGTTGTACTCATTGCAGTTAATACACTATGCATTTCCACCTGTGCATTTTGGAGTATTACAGTCTTTTAAAGAACTGACTGACTGACACCCCGATTCTCAATAATCTTCAAACACTGACTTCGTCACAAAGGCCCCTTCTTTCCCTCAGAATCACCCACTCACAGTTAATACCTGCCATATACCAATCTGAGGATGATAGATTAGTCACAGAAGCACAGGGAGACGGGAAGGGGCCCTCTCCTCGATGGAGAGAGAGGGAGCACTGCATCAAACGCACCACACAAGCTACTGAGAGTAAAAAGAGTGCGCTGTAATATACTGAATATGTAAATAACGTGACTGTACAATGCTTTATAGAAGACAGAAAAGAAACACTACCTTATGTTCACTGAGGTTTTCTGCACATTTAAGTTGATCCAAAGTCAAAAACAGTAACCAGAGTCTCTCAACTTCATCTGCTTCCTAAAAAAAAAGTTTGATGCGATTCTTTTCTTGAAATGGGAATTGGGAGACTGTGAGAGCAATAGCCAGGGATCAAAGTATCGGAAATCTTTAGGGACTCAGTTTTTAATTTGATTTTATAGGTGCTGAGCAAATCAAAATACAATAAAAACAAAGAATGTCAGAGGAGCATTGTGATTGAGAGTGCCAAAAGGGCTCCAGTGTTATTTTACTTCCCTCTGTAATGTATCATTTTCTAGTTTTCTGATGAATGAATGCCAGAATATAGAGCTTGACGAGTTATTGTTTATTTTTTATCATGTGTTGTATATTGAACTTGTCTTTAGTTTTTATTTTTCACTTTAACTGCCAGTATGTGTACAATGCTGAGAGAAGTCTGCCTTTTGAGTTTTAACTTCCCTCAACAGTGAAAATCCTATTTAAAAACAAAAATAAAAGCAGTTGTATGAACATCATAGAGTAAAATTGTATTTTCCAAAAACGCATTTGTATGCTGTGTGGTTATGTCAAAGATAAACTTTTCGTGTCCTGATCCACGTGTGACATGTTGTTACTGTACTAGCTTTTTCCAATACAGCTTTTGACTATCTCACGCCCATCTTCAGCAAAAAGACCGTGTCTTGTTTTGTAGACGTATTTTTGAATAATCGTCAGCGCTAACCATGGTGACAAATACATTGCATTTCTTGTGACTGCTTCACAATAAAATCCACCCTGTATTTCGCTGGTTGAATGCATTCAATTTGAAATAGCAACCTTAGGAAATATAGGGTTTCATCAGCAATAACTTAATGCCGCTCTGACATGGTGTAAAGAGCAAACAGTAAACAGTGAGGCTGATTTTAATTAGATAATACTTTTAAAAAGTAATACCGGATTACTTACATTAATCGTTTTCCTGTAAACCCCTCCTGCTTAGGAAGGCAATTTGAGTTCAGCATGGAAATGGCGGACTCCTCCACTAACAATGAAAATCACTATATAGAGAGGCATTACAGAATGTAAATACGTTCAATGGCTATTGTTGAATTATTAAGTGAAAACACATGATGAGGACTGAGTAAGGTCCATTTGCTGAAAAAGGCGGTGAGATTCGATCAAAAGCCCTAATATAAGTTAAAGATATAATCTCGAAGATTTTCATTGAAATAAATGTCTGTTAAGTCACTATCACCGAATGATGCGACACAATGGTGACTGAGCCCATGGCCCACTGATAAAAGCCCTTGCGTTTTTGCAATATTACGACCCAGGTGTCGGTGGCAACTTTCCTGGAAAATCACAGTCTTGTTAAAAGCACAGTTAGGCTTTTAACAAAGCTTTTAACGCAACAGATTCGCTCTTCAACTCACCTGTGTGCGAAGCGGCGTACTGTTTTTGGCTGAACAGACAAAGAAAAGATCGATGACTACAGATGATGAAACTTGAAACTGAAACTGAAGTGAGGTCCAAAAACACACCTGCAATTACCAATTATCACCATAGGTGCCGCAAAAGACAACGAAATTAAAATCTCTGAGATTATAACTTTAAGCAAATCTTGAGTTTATAATATTTTATCATTGATTTAATATTTATCATATTTTGCCATCAAGTTTAAGAGTGAACCTCCATGCTCAGTGGATAATGATTTACATTATGGGGCAATTGAAAAACAACTGTTGCTAAAGTGGTCACTGTGTGCCAGGTAAATGCTAAAAAATGCTGAAGTCATGTCATGAAGTGATGTGCATTATACAGCAATAACTACTTAAAGTTTGCTGACATAAGCCACCATACGCTGCTGGTCATACCAGACCAAGTAAGGCTGTAACAGTAAACCCTGAGTGTATTGAGCTGAACAAAAGCATTTTACAGCTTATGAATCCAACTTTTTATTTGTAAGAGGAAGAATGTGTGATTTCGTATTTGAAAAGTTACATTCATAGTTTCACTTTGAGGTGAAACAATACAGTGAAAACACCTGGCAATAGTAGTAAAAGTAGTACTGGTGATACTTTAAAATGTGAGATTTTAATGGAAAAGTTCGACTCCTTGGAAAATATACCTATTCGCTTTCTTGCTGAGAGATAAGAAGATTGACACCACTCACATGTCTATACATCAAATATGAAGCTACCGCCAGAAGTGGCTAACTTAGCTTAGCACAAAGGAAACGGGGGGAAAACAGCTAGCCTCTCTCCATAAAACATGGAATTGTAGTTTTTACACTTCGGTTTGTGAACAAATTTTACAGACGAGCTAAAACGTGTTAATTAGTGAGCTTTAGAGGTGCTGGAAGGCGGATTTTGTTGCCTTTAGACAGAGCCAGGTTAGCTCCCCATTTTCAGTCTTTATGCTAAGCTAAGCTAACCGGCTGCTGGCTGTAGCTTCATATTTACCGTAGAAACTTGAGAGTGGCATCGATCGTCTCTAAAAGGCAAATTTCCCAAAATGTCGAACTCTTCCTTTAAATGTGAGATTTTGTTGAACTCGCTTGTATTTGTGTGCATCAGTGATTGTATGCATTTCTTATAGGTGTCTCTTTAATACATAATGTATTTAATAGCAGCAGCAGCTACAGAATCCTATCCCACAGCAGTTAACATGCATCATCAATAATATATACAGTATATTGACTTTAAAGTGCACATTAAATGATTCACGCAAACATAATTAAGTAACAGCAACATCAGCGTCATTTACTGTCCAGTTCACATTTCAAGAAAGCCCTTTTAATTGCTTGTACAGTAGTTAGTATAGTAAGACAATACACAGAAAGAACTATCAGATCACAGTCAAGTGTACTACTACTGTATACACTTATTCATATGTAGTATGTCATTTTAAGGCCAGCTTTAGGCTCAAGGAAGAAGTTTGACATCATGGGAAATCCGTGTATTTGCTTTCTTGCTAAGAGTGAGAAGAGTGATTTGTTGTTTTTACAATTCAGTTTTTGTACAGATTAAACAAACCAGATATAATGTGTTAATTAATGAGCTTTAGAGATGCTGGTAGGCAGATTGTGTCTCCCATGTTCAGAGCCAGGGAAGCAGTTTCCACTCTTAGCTGGCTGCTGGCTGTAGCTTCATATTTACCTGTGATGTGAGAGTGGTATCTAACTCTCAGCAAGAAAGCAAACGAGCGTAATTCCCAAAATGTTTCCTTTAATGAATACACATGAAATAACTTAATCATGTCTATATAATCACACTATATAGCTATAAATCTCTCTCTCTCTCTTCGGTGCGACCGCATGAAATGTAGCATTTACATCAGTAAAGTAGTCGTGAAGCTCACTGAGTGTTTTCCGTCTACAAGGTCACCTTGAAGTGTCTTGTGCTACATCCAGTCTGACCAGGTCAAGATATTCTGTCTCCAATGTGCCCCGTATGTTTGTCAGAGGGCTCAGCAGGCGTAAGGTGGAGGTTTCTCAAAGGGGCTGTAGGAGGATCCGTAGAGGATGGGAGCGTTGGGTGTCAGCATGTAGCCCCCTGGTTCCTGGGTGGCTCCCTGAGGCTGTGGCTGGTTAGGAGTCTGAGAGGGCTGCTGGCTCTCCTCAGACAGGCATGGGTTGGAGGCAGGACCTCCCTCAGGGATCAGCTGGGGAGTAGCAGGTGGCTGATAGCTGCTGTTATGCTGTGGGAGAGGAGAAGAGACAGGGAGTGGTAGGTTTCAACAGCATGTGGAAGCCGAGCCAAAGATACCTGACATCATTTCTGACATTTTTATATGAGGTGTGACATCATCCAAAATAAATCTGAGAGACATTTTACAAATTTCAGACAAAGTCAACGTGATATAAATAAAATAATGCATCTGCTGATTTAAGGTGACTGGCTTGTCAAAGAACTACAGCTCATTTCACGGTGTAACATAAAAAAGGGTTTATCCCTCAGTTGACATGTAATAGTAAGACACGTGGTTTTAGTATCCACCTCAGCAATGTGAGATGGCAGCAGAGCACATTGATAGTTTTCTTTCTGGTCAAGTGCAGCAAGAATAACTTTCCAAACTAAAACACTGGAACACAGCAGACATTTTGAGTTGCCATTGGAAAAGCACAGGTATTACATTAACAATGGCTGTGCTCTATTAAAGTCCTGGTAAGTCATGACAGTGTGACAGTGAGCCAGCTTGCACTAAACCAGGACCCTGAAACTGAAGCAGCTAAACGGAACTCAACCATCACTAATTTAGTTATTCACACCTGTGCTTTTCCCACAGTGTAATAGGCCTTTGTCTTCCCTAAAAATGATCCTATTAATGCTTCTTTCTTGTTTTGGTCTGGGCTCCTACCTGCATGGGTATTGGATAGTTAGGATAGGTGGGCAGAGTCTGTCCTGAAGGACAGAAGCCAGCGTAGGTGAGCATGTGCTGGGTGGGGTTGTACAGGATGTGGGGTGGCGGCGTAGGACTGGGAGCCATCTGCTGCTTCGGCTTCTCCTGAAGGAAAACGGTAAAAATGCTTTGGATGAGATGAGAAATCATCAGAAGAAGCTTGAAGGAAGGTCAGTCTGTGTGCAGCAGATACACATGAAACACACACACTGTAGTATTATTAGAGGTAATGAAGTATGATTGCTGCGTAATGTACTGTAGGAACAATAATCGTAAAATCAAGACCATTAAGACTAACAGAATAAGATCAGAGATTTTCATGTCTTTGGAACAGATTATCTGACTACCATTCATGCCAAAGAAATTGCATTTTACTGAGTTTGTGTGAGCAGTAAATTTGAAAATACAGTGAGGCAGTGAAATAAAAAGATATCTGCACACACATAAATCAGTATTATGTTTCAAACAAAGCTCTAGTAGAGTAACAGAGCAAAAAAGAAAGGTTAATATATAAAAACTACATTACAAAATCCACTATATAACACAGTGGTAGACTAACTAAGTACATTTACTAAAATACTGTACAAATTTGAAATACACTTTACAGGAGTATTTTGCCACTTTCTACTTCTACTCCAATCCTATTCAGAGGGAAATATTGTACTTTTTACTGCACTACGATTATCTGACAGCTTTAGTTACTTTACAAATTAAGATCTTTGCACATAAAACATACAAAAGCTTATAAAATATGATGTTTTGTTATAAGTTAACCAGTCAAACAGTTTATACAAGAACAGCTGAAATGATTAATTGATAAGTAAAATGACAGAAAATTAAGTCATTTGAATGCAAAAACATTTCATGGTTCCAGCTTCTCAAATGTGAAGATTTACGGCTTTTCCTTCTAATTATTTGAATAATTTTAATTTATTTTTAATAATTTTGAGGTTTGGGCTCTGTGTAATTGTGACGGCATTTCTCACTATTTTCAGAATTTTTACAAACCAAGCAATCAATCGATTAATGGAGAAAATGATCAGCAGATCGATCCATAATGAAAATAATTAGTTGCAGTCCGATACAAAATAATGAGCTCCACCAACTACAACAGTAAAATCCTGCTTTTACATTCATTCACGAGTAATAATGATCTATTGATATAATATATAATAGTATATTTTCCTGATTATACTTACATATTTTTACTTGCAATGGAGTATTTTTACAGTGTGGTTTTAGTACTTGTACTTAAGGATCTGAATACTTCCTCCACCACTGGTACAGTGTTCAGTTGATCATTTTTGACAGTTTCCTCTTTGGTAATTCAGGAACTCTGTTAATCAGACGCATGTCGGGTCGTCATTAAGATAATGTCTTCTAATGAGATCCAGATCCTGTTGTTTACACACAGGTCAGAAACAGGCTTTTACCTTGTTCAGTATATAAAGTATGTAAAGGTAAGTAGTAGTTTCAGTTTTACGTGAGTTTAATAAAAAGCCTTCATCAAGGTGCTGAAGGCTGAAACATCTGTGTCAGCCACAAGCTTTTTATTTCGCTCAGGACTTTCAGTGGCCCTTCACTCCAAAGAGTTTTTACTTCTTGTAAAGATGCACTCCAATTTTCTTTTTTTGGGGACTCCTGCTCACCATATCCTTGTACGCTCCGAGGATGGCGGCAGTGATGATGCCCAGGAACAAGCCGATCACGTTGAGCACCACTGAGGCCCAAAGCAGACGGTGCAAGTGGATCACATCCCAGCAGCTGCTGACCCCGGTGAACTCAAAGTACTGTGTGTGGTACCCTGTGCTGGAAGAGGAAGAGAGTACAATCAAAAGCTGATAAAATCACAAAGCATGTGTACTTTATATTAAGAGGCAGGAAAAGCACAGGTCTAATTAATACCACTAATGGCTCTGTTCCATTTAAGTGTATCAGACAGCAATGTCAATGCACCATGACAGGGCCCAGGAACAGGTAATGCTAAATGGAATGCAGCTCTTATTCATTTTATTAATAACACCTGTAATTTTCCTGCTATGACATGTCAAAATGTATGCTTAGGATAATTGTCTAGTGTATGGCAACCGCTCTCCACTGCATATCCTTCCAGTCAGGGAGGAAAACATAGTATCCTGCACACTGTCCATCACTTGTACTCACTTTATTACTTCATTAAACCTTCCAGGCAGCCGTTTATCAGCTAATAACTGAGTAGAAATGTAGTTGCAAGAAGGGAGGGACTTCCTTATTGGTGTGTGCGAGAGCTCATGGAAAAGAAAGTGCCAAAATCACATGATCCATGTCGCCCCCTACCCCCTGATCTCTACTGTATTATCACGCAATGATAACATTATAACTGACCAAAATAGATAAATAAACATGTTCACTGTGATGGACACCCTGGCTCAAGTAAGGCATCTGCAAGCCAACTGGTATAGTGTATTGAAACGAATGGGGATCAGAAACATGCACACCCAGCTGTACGGTCCCCGTCTATCCGAAATAAACACACACATGCACACTGACGTTGCTCATATGTGAACACCAGCAGCTGGTGGTGCATCTCACTTGTCACAGTTGTACAGGTAGCAGCAGTAGCAGGTGTTGCTCCTCAGTTTCAGCTTGCACGCTTTTTCGGATGAACGGCAGGTCACCTGCAGTGTCAGAGCAGAGGTTCTCGGAGCTTTAATCATTTGAAATAAAAGTTTTATTAACCTCATGAAAACTGATACAACGGCCAGATAAGAAGGAGACGAACAAACAGTTTGGACAGAGAAATACTGGAAACCGTAATAAGGAAACTGTCATTTCCAGAACTTCTATTTGCTTATACTGTAACTTGGTGAACCAGATCCAGCTTTTAGTGCAGTAACATCATTTGACCACTAGATGTCACTACACACTTTGTACATTTTTTTTAATTAAGCACCCAAAGGCCGCAAGAACACAGAAAATAACCCTATATTAACCTAAAATGCATTTCAAGCATCATTTACACCCTATAAAAGACAACTAGATTAGAGCTAAAGGTGATCTGTAAGTAAATGGACACAATACATTAGGCTACCTTAGATATTTTGATTATTATTGTGATTTTTAAAAATATATTAGCTCAGTGAGAAATGCCTTGGCATGTTTGTACAATACAGACAATGGCAGGAGATATATCAAGTGTATACAGTATACGTGTGTATGAGAATCACCTCAGTGTAGTAGCTGTCGTAGGCGTAGCCTGATCCACTGGCGTAAAAGTCACACATGTCCTCCTGCAAGGGCCTTGTGTCCTGTGTGTGTGTATTAAACAGATCAGATTAGATTAGTTAAATGCATGAGCCACAATTATATGGAAAGAGACAAACTAATATAGGATCACTGATTTATAAGTTAATCAACTTGTCATGCACCACAATCGTGATCTAAATGTTTCTCTGTGCATTTGTTTCTTTTTAACAGTACATTTTCATGATTTAAGGGTTTAAATTATCACTTTTTGTACTTGTGTATCATGCAAAGTTCCATGTGTGTGAATTCAAACGCTGGCTGAATGATTCTGCCCGTCCTCTTTCTGTTTCTCTGTGAACGTGCCCCGCTCCAATCCGTCCACTGCACCAGACTACAAAACCTACAGCATTAAACCTCGCTGGACTTTATGTAATGTGAAAGGTCATAAAATCATTTTCAATGTCCAAGGCGTGAAGGTGCAATAAATATGACTTTTACTGTCCCGTGAGCACCAAATGAATATATCTGCAGAGGTTCGATAGCACTGTTGATCAATATCAGTGCCTCTGTGCCAGGTGCTGAGAGGTCCGGCTTTTTAAGCTCTCTCCAGTCCACACTCATTAAGAGACTCATTAAAATTCATAAGGCTGATGTGACAAACTGAGGTGTTCGTGTTCACGTATCCAAACGCGTCGAAGATATCCAGTAAGGAAGCAACAATGACCTTATTTGACCTCTCTGGATTTTCTGTTCATTCCCAAACAAACAAATTCAGGTATTTGCACAAATTTAGTCAGGGAGTCTGGTTTGAAAGTGTCCTCTGACTGATGCCATGATGGGGACAAATTATGATGTTGATAAACTGATTGATGAAAATGTAAATAAGAATTAAATACAATAAATACAAAGATTATGTAACAGTGAGAATGTTTGCAGTGGGAAGGAGAACGAGAGATTTTATGTGCTAATTTATCTTTCAATGAAAAAATATATTGCAAAATACTTTTTATGTTTACACCAAATTCCAGCAGACTGGAAAATCAATTCTCAGTTGAAATCAAGTTAAAGATGTATTTTTGGAAAAGTGTATCCATCTTTTGTTGTTGCATATTTTGTGTTCCTATTTGTTTGCATCATAATTCAAGAGTTTTCAGTGTCTTAGAGAAATGTGGGTAACTTTTGGACACATTTAATCAGCCCTGTTATGCTGAATGTTTCCTCATCTCTGCAGGCGACCCAGCAGCTCTCTGCAGGTCGGACGCTGAGATTAGGCGGTCTGGTCCGCCTGTCTGGTGTCGTGATGGCACTGATGCTTCTGTCTGATTGCATCTACAAAGTTCCTGATCTTACTAAGGAGCCTGTGCCGGTCTTGACCTGCATTTCTGTCGACCTCAGCGTGTGTGATTGAATTTGGTGTGTGAACGTGTGTTGGGGTTTGTTCAGACAGAACAGGGAGAATTATGTAAAAAACTTACAAGGAACTCTGAAGCGATGATCCCGTCCACGATGGCACAGAAGAAAGACGCGATGACGCCGATGCTGATGAATATGATCGCTGCCGTGAGCTTAAAGAGAGGTGGAAGGAGATGAAGAGTGTGTAGAGGAAGAAAAAAACAGGGTAAAGTCATGAGAAATTATTTTGGAACAAAGAAAAAAGTACCAATAAGTATCATCAACGTATGAATGTATGAGATTATCAGCTTGTGTTTGGTGTTATTTGAATGCACAACTACTACGAATTTGAAGCAAACATAAATCATAAATTCATTGAAAAAATTATGTCTTAAAAAAGGAAAATATATTTTGTTTTTATTTAGTTTTATTAAGTTGACAATAACAGTAAAAGTATAGGGGTAAACACAGAGACAGAGGATACTATAAATGATTAAACGTTCTGAAATTGATTGATTGATACATTTATGTCTACTCACAGTATGATAATTTCATTTTTCTGAGTATTAAATATTCGTTTTAGATTAGTTAATATACTAGAATTTGTATCATATAAAATCAGAGTTTTATCCTGAGCTGAACACACTCGTGTATGCAAGCTTGGTGTTTCTGCTGGTGTGTGTCCTGATTGGTCGTCTGCAGCGTCTGGGCTGCAGGACGATAAAGGAAATGTACGGCTTCGTGCTCTGCCAACGCAGAAGTGCTTTGTGGGTAATTTATGGGCAAAGAGGCGACGTACAGGACAGAGGGATGGCCTTTTGTACCAGCAAGGTCAATCTAATTCTCCCAGTCTGATACACGCACACACACACACACACCTACACCAGGCATGGACAGGATCCAAATCCACATCGGTTCTTATCTCACACATTCAAACAATCCTGTAAATGAAGCCCAAGAACTGATCACTGATCAATAACCTCAAATCTTTACTTTTCAAACTAAAATTCCAAAGTAATTTTCTGATATCACACTCACACACACACACACACACGCACACACACACACACACATATGTTTACTTAAGTCACTTTTGGGGAAATTACATTGACTTACATTAATTTCCTGGAGACTAACAATAATCATAACCACTACTTCCCTAACCCTAACCTTGACCACTGACCCAAAAACCAGCCCTTTCTGAATTGGGGACACACTAAGGACACGGCTTTTGTCCCCAGTTTGACAACACGTCCCCAATTAGCTGGTCTTGAGTCTGAAATGTGTCCCCGAAAGTAGGATAAGTCAGACCTACACACACAGCCCAGCAGACCCAGCTGGCTGATCACAGATGTCTGATCATGAACTTTATCGCTGAGCATCGTTTACTGTCTGTTCAATCGCTCCTCCAGGACCGAACCTCCTGTACTGAAGCAGCAGATTAAACATGCAGGTTTTTTTTCTATCTACTATATCTGTATCTATCTAAAATGGTAGGTGGGATACAGCAGTTTGTCCCAAAGATTAGGACAAGAAAGTCAGAAGGTAGTATCGATTTTTATAATCTACAGTACATCTGCTGATCCTGCATTGACATGATTTATTTGATTCATGGGAGACTGGGAGATTCTCCAACTTTGCTTACGTTTCTAATCTATTTTTCTTGGTCCCAAAGTTCCTCTGACAACAAGACCGCTTGTTTGTGAAGAAAAGAAAAGTAAAATAATTTTCAATTTGCAAGAGAGGATGAGAATCTAATATTTGGAGTCAATAGGCCTTTTTCACAGAGGACATTTTAACACGTCACAGTAAGAAAATCACAGGTGTAAATAATAAAATTAACGATGGCTGAATTCCATTTAGCTGCATCGTTAATGTTACACCTGCTTTTCCTACTATACAAGTCACAATGTCTGCTTTGAAAAAGGCCTGTTTGCTCTGTTGGGATAAAGAAAGCTTTTTGTCTTTAAAATGAAAAAAATCAATATGATAATAATATGTAATAATAAAAATGTGAAGTAAAGTAATACTAGTAGTAAAATAAAGATTAATTTGCAGTGAGATCAGGCTGACCCGTGTGAGCAGGATGAATTGTTAAAGGTCCTGCACACATGCACAGGTGTTTCTTATTCTGGCTCAGGTTGAAGTTGGGTGGAGCTGTGCTGGAAATTATGTGAGGTTATCGATTAACAGGCTGCTCTTCATTTGGTCATGCCGGCGCACTGCTTGTTTTACAGCAGCAAGGGCATAGATGGAGCGCAGGCAGCGCATGAGGCAGCAGGTATGACGTCAAACCTCCATCAGCTGATAATCAAAACAGTAGCAGCAACTTTAATTTAACCTTTTTACAGCTTTTGAGAAACAGTTCAGTACCTTTTTAATTTGGATTCAGCCAATACCAAGCTTTAGAAATATATCCGTTTATTGGTCTGTATTGTTTACGATGATGCTGGGACATGTGGTATTTTGTTTACATGCCGCATAGCATTTTCCGGGCTAACCTGTTTGGGGGACCCGGGGCAAAAATCTGCTTTTGAACTCCATACTGACCCCCCCAACTACCATCCATTGTGCACTGTGTATGTACCCTGTCAAGTGTATACAGTAGTGCACATGGCAGCTTCATTATACCATCTAGAGATGAACCAGTGCTATGAAAATTAGCTTTACTTAGCTAACTCTGGTATAATACATGAAATGATAACATTTATGTACAAATAATATAAAATAAATACATGAAACTCTGGAATTACAAGCCTACTACCTGTCCCCATGTTTTCACTCTGATTAAACTTGATTTTACTTACAAATATACAACATGTGTAAACTAAAATAAAGGTCTTCAAACAGTAAAAATAGGCACTTTTAGTAGCTCCTAGGGGTCTGGAGCCTCCCAGTGATAAAGATGTAAAAATTGTCTTGCTCTAACAGGTGAAACAAAGCTAAAAATGCGTGAGGTAAACGTCAGTCGAGCGTGTCTGTACACAAATTAGTGAAAACACCTGAGTGGATGGACCTTTGGTATGTAAGGCCTTTAAGTAATAAGCTTTTTTTGTTTGTGGCTAATCAGAAATAAACATTCCTGTTCAATATAGTGCTGTATAGGTCGTAAACATGAACCGATCAAAAGATACATTATCAAAAGAAAAAGAGGCCAAGTCTTATATATGAAAAGTCTGTACATGTGAGAGTAACACAAGGTGCGCTGACATGGATATTAAAACATGGAGATTTTTAAATGAATTTCCCTCAACAAAGTGAAATAAGGCTGAGAAAATAAGCTTTTTCTGGGTGGGTTTTATCTGCCACTGGCCCAGACTCTCCACTTCATTAGCGGTTTAAATGACTCTGCTTTTATGGGCTGCAAGTGGGAGATGAGGCCAGCAGCAGAGACAATAGAGCCTGACAACTGCATTACTTCACATTACCTTAGCACCAGCTGCCAGCACATAAAACACCTCAACACACATCCTGTCGTCCAAACCCCCGAATCTCCCCTGATACAACTGAGAGAAAAATCAAATACTGTAAAAGATTAAAGACACACAGACACACTGATGGTTTCTCAGGAGTCGAGTCAGTAAGGAAATATTAAAAAGACAGCAACTAGTAGTAACTAGGTACATTTACTCAAATACTCTAATTATTTTTATTTTAGGCTACTTTATACTTTTAATCCACTACATTTCA
The DNA here is from genome assembly GCA_003416845.1 of Oplegnathus fasciatus. Classification (NCBI taxonomy): domain Eukaryota; kingdom Metazoa; phylum Chordata; class Actinopteri; order Centrarchiformes; family Oplegnathidae; genus Oplegnathus; species Oplegnathus fasciatus. The sequence goes on from NTHP01000109.1 coordinate 2,255,915, forward strand.
GGAGGAAATATCGTGCTTTTTTATTCTACTACATTTATGTGACATTTACATTTACATATACAACAGTAAAATGCTACTTTGTGATACCTAACGTACATTTTGCTGATAATACTTCTGTACTTTTACATCAGGAGGATTTCGTACGATGGAATTTTACTTGTAATGAAGAATTTTTACATTAATTTATTGGTATTGTTACTTAAACATGCAATAGCTGATTTTTAGGAGCAGCTGTGAACATGACATAGACACATGATCACCTTTTAAGTCGATATGTTGAACTGGTTGGCAAACAGCTGCTTATTTACACATCCAGCAGTTACAGAGCAACATTATGATTCGTTTGTAGTCGTGTTTGTGTCCATCTTACGAATGTAAGTCCAATATTCACTCTCTTTTAGCTCTGTTTTTGGTCTCTACCAACTCCTGAGGGAAATATTTGCCTCTTTAGCTGCTAAATACTCCACTATGTTCACCAGTTAGTTGCTAACTGTGTCTGTCAGCTGTTTGGTGCTGAGCAGGTAGTGTGCACAGTGGCTTATTACAGCTTTTTTCACTGAAAACAGCTGCCTGTTGCAGAAGAAAAGACAACAAGAACCAAAAAAGTAAAGTTGTGAGTCGGACAGCTAAACAATGAGGTGAAACTCACTATAAAGCTCAGTAAAGCCGAGAGGAGCTGCAGATTCGGGTGATAAATCCCTGTAGGTTCATCACTACGAGCGACCCCTTTCACATTGTCATTTGATACATTGTTATTATAAAAATATCGATTTTAGCCGATTTAAGCACTGAAAAACAGAGAAATACCAATCAAAGACAAAGACACACATGATGAAAGTTTTAGAGAAGAAGATACATCAGTGACGACAAGAGATAAAGACACAAAGAGGAATTTTATAGGAGTCAGTAAAGATACTTATCAGGTTATGTAACTAAAGTCGCTGACCGCTGCAAGGTCTTTTCTCCCTGCTCAGGGGTCCAGTGACCAATCATGACCACAGCTGGACACAGGTAATAAGACCTTGTTGGGTAAAATACGGCCCTTTAAAGGTTCATCGTTCTGCTCTCCAAGCTGCAAGGTGACCAAAAGGACGGCAGTGTGTGAGATACAGTCAGTAACTACAGGAGAGTCTGCCAGAGCGAAGAACTACATGAAGCATTTAGTCGTAAAGAAATCTTGCAGCGTATCAGGGCAGCGAAGCCTGTTTTAGGAGCGGCAGGGTGAGTGCAGATAGGAAGGGAGTTTTTCTTTTTTCTTTCTTTTACAGACAGAATTTCATGCTCCACAATGCTTTTAAACATTTTACAGGGCAAGATAAGACAAAATGAAAAGTGGCGGTATACGAGTCATTAAGTCTTTTAAAGCTTTATCCAGAGAAACGTCAGCGGAGCACAAATGTGTGTTTTACCTGCAACAGAGGGCTGGTCCCTCGGGAACCTTTGTGATGGGAGCACAATGTCTTAAAACACCCAAATCTAGAGATATAAAGTGTCCCGCTAAGCAAAGAGACACAACTAGACGGTGGTTTAACAGTGACCTGTGTGGCGTAAAACCATGTGTATAGATTTTTCTTCCTCTCTAATGAAATCAATCTATGCCACCAGGTTTTCTACAATGGATGACATTTTTCTGTTTGCAAAAGTGTTTATTACCATAGAGAGCTCATAATATGTAGGCTGTTGATTTTGCTGTTCTCTCACTCAATAAAAAGTCTGTGTTTATTATGACGTGACTGAAACCTCACCTCAATTTACTAAATTTTGGACTGCCAACCAGCTTGTTTTTGTCACATTTTTCAAGGTAAGTGAAACCACAAATAAAACATTTATCCTAAAAAAAACCCTGACCCAAATAGATTTCACGGCTATTTTGTAGATTGATTATTATACTGATTTGTGATAAATACATTTTGAAAAATATGGTCATCACTTTTTGTAGGACTAGAAATGAATTACTGTGCTCTACGCAGGATGAACAACAAGTGATACCACATCACGACAGACAGAAAGCGAAGGGCCACACCTAATTTATCTGGTAGTCTTTAAATATTTACTGAAGAAAACCTTTTCAGCTTTGATCAGTGTGTTGTGCATTCACTCTCAGTTTAAAACAGCAGCTGAATAACTTACTCGCCAATAATCAAGGTATTTATGCGCTCTGGTAGAGAGCTAAAACATCAAGAATGAAAAGGCCATAATGCCCTACATGTTTAAGACTGACTAATATATTGAAGTGAATGAATCAATGTAAATTATTTGTAACCACTTCAACCATGACAACAAATACACACAATAATAATCTCTTATTATATTATTTGAATTATTATATTATTATTAATTATTATTATAATTATTATTATTGAATTAACGCCTCTGTCTATAATTGTTTTAATCATATTTCTGTTTATCTTTCTACTGTATTATCAGTCTCATTAGTATTAGCATACACTGTAAAGCACTTTGAACTGCACTCACCTCTATAAAACACGCTATTCAGATACATTTTGACTGTTCAATTGATGTAGATGATTAAAGTTGCTCATTTCTATATTGTATTTCTCCAAACAGAAGTCAAAGGTCTGTTTGGCAGCAGTAGATGAACTCGTCACTTCTTTGACTGTTTACAGTTCAAACAACATCAAACCCTCCACTTGCTGCTGCACGAGGTCAGAGGAGCGGAGGGCTGTGAGATCCAGGAGAAGCTTCAGAGCTCTCAGGTGTCCGTGGCTTTGTGGTAGTCGTTCTTTAATGAGCAACCTCGCCGCTGCCAGCCGGCTCTCGTGTTACAGTACGAGCCTCGGACACAGGAGGGAAGAAGACACCTGTGTGAGAGGGACATTGTGCCACATGTGCCTCATAAGAGACACCGTAGACCAGCGCCAGTGTGGCAGCGATCGCACCATTAAAGTTTAAAGCACAGAACTGGGAGCGATGCCGGAGAGGCAGGCAGATACAGCAGGTAGTAAATGTCTTTGTCGGTTCACACATTTACAGCCACACATACAACACAAGAAGTGAAATAACAGCAAGGACTCGGAGCTGAAGGAGGAAGTAGTACTCAGATCTTTAAGTGAAAGTAGTAATACCACAGTTTAAAAATACTCTGTTACAATTAAAGTCCTGCTTTCTAAACCTCACTTAAGTAAAAATACACAAGTATTACAGTAGCATCAAAATATACTGTGTCAGAATAATATATAAAATATTACTAGATTATAATTAGTAATGCATTAATGTGTAAGCATCACTAATGTTGCAGCTGGTAAAGGCGGAGCTAATTTCAACTACTTTATATACTGCTGGGTAGCTTAATCCATAATAATGCATCATAATTTACTCGTTGATTTTTATTTTGCATTATTAATCTGAATCTACAAAGTAACTAGTAACTAATGTTGTCAAAAAAAATGTAGCAGAGTAAAAAGTACAATATTGGCCTCCAAATCGTAATCGAGTAGAAGTATAAAGTACCATAAAATGGATGTACTCAAGTAAAGTACAAATACCTTAAATTGTACTTAAGTACAGTACTTGAGTAAGTGTACTTAGTTATTTTTGGTGACAGCCTACAGAAAATACTGAACTTCTTAAACATAAAACCTGTCTTTATCTTTGTTTAATGATGTTTTATTATGAACTATGTCAGCTGTATGTCATATGTCATAGACACTGCATGTCTCCACATGTGTGAACAGCCGTAGGAAGGGTATCTGTGTAGACCGGATTAGATACGGTACACTGTAGCGTAACGTAAGACAACGACACCTGGGACGCCACATGAAAAATTCACATCACACACTGATATACCACAGTCATGGTGACAGGCAGAGGGAGCATGCTTACATCTCTATCACACCAAGACAGTTTTTAGATTTGTCTGTACTCTATCAAGCCTGTAAAGTGTCTCTAAAAGTCTCTCAAATGTCTGTTAAGTCATTTCAGGAAAAATAAATGTTGCTGGGCTTCAGTTTTGATGCCTTCTGAGCGGCAAGGACGCTGGGGTCATGTCCTCAGTGATTTTTGTGAATTTGGATGTTTTAGCACTCTACAGTTCAAATAAACTCAAATAAACTGATTATATAGTATTTCTTAACATATTTAAATTGACCGTTAGCTAAGCCATGCTCCCCTTATTGTTGCTACACCTGTCAAGATTTCCGTTCTCCCACAGCAAATAATTCAGTCTACGATGATAAAAGTAGCAGATTTACCACTCGAAATTCTTAGTAATTTTTGAAACAATGGCTCCTTGATTTCAGACAGAGGTAGACAAAAGCAGACTTCTAATTTCTAGCTGCCGACCGTTGATTTTGTTAGCTAAATACAATTGCTAGCAGGATTTATCAACTGTAGCTAGCTAGTTAATTAAGCTAACGTTGGCTTTGTTGTTTGAAAACTGGCTGACTTTTTAATGTTTCCAGCTGACTTGTTTTAAAATGAAAATCTTGTAAAAGGAGTCTTGATGGCTTCATATACAATACTGTGCTAAAACACTGAAGCTACATGTCCCGGGCAAAATGTCATCATGATTCGTGTCATCAAATTATTAAAACATTTCGCAGACTTTATTTTTGGTGTCTAATCTGGTCAGAGATTTCGGGGTTTTTTTTAAAAATCTCTTTGATTTCCTCTCTGTACACTTAGTCCCTTTCTTTGTTTTCTTTGGGAACTTGGAAACTTTTTTCCAACACAAAGCAAAATTTGATGTTTTACAAATAATAATTAGGTCAAATTCAGAGGAGAAAAACTAGGACTCGCGATCTGCTAAAGTTTCTGTGTCACTGGTGTCCTCTTCAGTCCTTGCGGGGACTTAACACTGTTAATCTCATGCTGGGTTTCATGCACTGTGAATGTGATACTGATTACTTAAATGAGACAGAGGAGCAGTTTCAGCTTCTGGTTGCAACTGGCCCTTTAGTTGCATTTGCATTTGTCGGCCACTTGACTGTTGTCACAAATGCAGATTTTGTTCCTTTTTTTTGTTTCTTTTACAGGAGTTTGAAGCTCTCAGGGGGTTTTACTTCAACATAAATTAGAAAATGGAGATTTTTGAAAAGGCTGGCTACTCTGATCAGATGCTTCACTTTCTTCACTTACATTTTAGAAGAAGTCAGTAATCTTTTCAGACAGATGTTCAGTCCACCTGTAAGCGTCTCTACTCTGGAGTCATTGACATGATCATTTTCTGAACCCCCTGTTGTACAGAGAGGCACTTTGATGATATTATACCTTTGTCCTTGTCTGAAATAAAGGAGCCCTGTCAGCAACTGACCAATACTAATGCAATTTCCCCCTCATGTCACTGAAAACCAGACCCAATCCCATTCACTTCCCCCGACCAATGACCCGGGCACAAGGACCAAGAACACATTATGCCGCCATCGAGTAATCGGATTTGCTTCTTGCTCATAATAGAGCAATTTCCTGTAAAACAGTTTAGTGAATTTGCAAAGTCTGTAACATAATCCCCTAATTTATGGTGTATATATATATGTCCCGTTTTCCAGGAACAATGCCTCATTTTTAGAAGATGAATATTATAAAGCTCACAAAGCTGACAGAAGCCACCTTAAGAGAGAACAAACAGAAGGCTAAAATGTGACAATCATGTCTGAATGTATTTCTCAACTCATTAAACATCTGCACATCCTTTTTTGGTCACTTGGGAGCAGCAGAACAAACTGTAAACACAACACTTAACATATTGTCACCTTTAAAAAGCTGACGTGGCAAACTTGTTGGCAAAGAGTCGCCTATTTACACAGCCAGCAGACACGAGCAGCAGCATTAGCATTCATTTGAGGTGGTGTTTTGGCCCAATGTAGGTTTACTTTTAGCTCTGTTTTGGTCTCTAACAACTCCTGGGAAATATATCTGCATGTTTAGCTGCTAAATGTTCCACTTTCTTCACCAGCTGGTCGCTAACTTAGTCTGTTTGGTGCTGGGCAGGTAGAGTATGGTGGGTTTTTAGAGCTTTTTTTAGCTGAAAACAGCACCTGATGAGGTTGTTGCTTGCTTACTGCCACCAAATGTGTGGAACTAAATGAAGCTGAGGGACATCATACAGCTACAAACATGTTTTATTGATGTGCAGGCCTTGTTAGCAACTGACAAGATGTTTTGAGTCAAGGTGAGAATACTCTCAGGAAGTTAGAAATACTGCCCTGCACACGTCAAGACTTATAAGAAATCTTCCCAGTGCAGTGATACAGGTAGGTCTTATTCCTCTTTAGCAAAAGAATTTTACTTATAGCTGCTAATAAATAAAATACCAAACATGCATGCAAAAATAAGGCATTTCTTGAAGTCTGAAGTACAAGTTTTATGTAGTTAAGGGGTCTAAATGAAGACCATAAAGGCGTCAAATGGATGGAATAAGTGAAATCATCATTATAATGTGATTTTAAATGTGTTGCAACAATGACACGAGGGTCAGAGGAACAGACTCACCATGGGTCTGCGGTTTTCCACCAGGTGGATGCCAACAATGCCCAGAAATGCTCCAAAGCTCAGCTGGAGGCACAAATAGATCAAAGTGGAAGGCACAAGAAGAAACATTAGGGTTCAGAGGAAGGAAGGAAGGAACAGATTTAAAAAAACAACATCATAGAGCGTCTGAGGAGGCAACTATCACTCACAGTGATGCCGGAGTAATATCCAGCAACAGGCACGTTGTCAGTGCGAGTGGCGGAGACCAGACCCACAGTCAGCACCACCAGAGCCAGAGCCAGCAGAGACACGGTCATCCACAGAGCCGATCTCCTCCGGCGCAGGTACTGAGCTGAGGACAAATGGGAGGAAGAAACAAGGCAACAGGAGGACCTCTTTACATCCATCACCACTAATTCCAACCTAATTCTGACCCTAAAATCCCACCCAGAATCTCTAACCTAGACATGCACATATTGAAATAATTTGACTCCTCTTTCATTTCTCTTGTGATTTTTTGAGGAGTGGTGGAAGAAGTGTTCAGATCATTAAGTAAAAGTACAACAATGTAAAAATGCTCCATTACAAGTGAAAGTCCTGCATTCAAAATCTTACTCAAGTATTTTTCAACAAAATGTACTCAAAGGATCAAAAGTAAAAGTGCCCATTATGCAGGTAAAATGACCCCTGTCAGTGTTACATTATTATATATCATACTCACATGTGTTTCTGTTTTATATACTGTTGTGTGGTTTGATTTAATGAACAACAAAGCATCATATTTTATATTATTATTATTATTATTATAGGTTTTGGCATTAACAACATGCAGGAGTTTTGTTTGAAGCACCAATCAATGAGGCTTTCTGGGGTGCAAGAACTTTGTGGTAATTATTATACAATATATTACACTCTGGCGTTCAGATGAATATAAAAAGTACAATATTTCCCTCTGGAAGGTGGGGGAGTAAAAGTATAAAACAGCATAAAACGCAAATACTCAAGTAAAGTACAAGTAGCCTACGTCAGGAATAAGCACAGTACTTGAATTAATGTACTTTCCACCTCTGCAAATATGCTGTGGGAGAAGTACTTCAGGTATTTCTAACAAAAGCTTAAACACTAAGCTTTTTCCTCTCATCTAAAAGAAAAAAATAGTCCTTTGTCCTTTTAATGGAGGACTTTTTTCTCTCACAGATGTGTACATCTTGAATTTAAATGGAGCAACAGTGAATTAAAGCACACTAGAAATAATAATTTCTCTGTAACTTGAATGCTCATGCAGATCAGATCAGGTCAGAAGATCTCAGGATGAAACTTGACATAACTGTACCTGCTGGATCCAGTATTTCTGTCGCTGTTTGCTGAACTGCCTGCTGGCTTTCAGGCTGCATGTCGACCCAGTCAGGTTGAATCGTGGCTCTAAAAATGAAAAATATCAGGCGGCTGAACCGATAATGTTTGGATCGAGGCGGTTTTGTGTCCCTGTTGATTCAAACCAGCGACACAGACAACAAGCTGCGAGTGAGATGCTTTTTTTCCTTCTTCTTATAATTCAAACATTTTTTATATAATAAGAGCGCGACTTCATATAAATGTCACCACCGCTGACTCTGAGCTCAGACGGGTTCAACTTTTCTTGAAGCCTGAGAGAGAGAGAGAGAGAGAGACAGAGAGAGAGAGAGAGAGAGAGACCAATCAGCTCCCTGCATTCATCTCAGTGATAAATAATTAAGTTATTTATCTTACATAAGTTGAATACAGCTTAGATTTTGGATTCATGTTGAAAATACTTACAGTATGTCGCCTGAGTCTCTGCTATATAATAAAAAGGTGTGTAAAGTGGGTTTTTGGTGGGTTTTCATGTCTGCAGGTCCCCTGACTGGTCATGATGCTGCAGCGTTGATGTAGAAAACAAACTGTAACATGAGTTTACAGCGCCCTCCAGCGGCCAACACTTGAAAAAAACAAAACAAAACAAGCCCAGCTTCATGGCCCATGAGAGCATCTGGGATGTTTTGTAAATTCCTGCTTGTCCTAAATGTACAAGTGATCCTTCATAACGAATATCAATATAACATCTGGATGTCTGATCTTGTCAGGGATGTTTGTAATTGTTGGAATGCAGTTAAATGTAACCATGTTACCATCTGTTCACACATTAATAATAAAAAATGATTAATACATGTGAATTGTTACATATAGTACTTTTCTGCAGATTAATCGATAAAGAAGGTAACCATTATTTGCCACCCTAAAGTAGTATACGTACAAATTATTGTGAACTAAATGTATAAGTAAGATTTTTTCATATCTTTTCAGTGGCTTGCACATATACAGTTCTTGTCTTGTGTGTATTCTGCCACATAGACAGCAGAAATTATTTCAATATGTTCTCAATTATTTTAGATTGCATTATTAATTATGTTGCTGTCTGAGAGGTGGTGTTGTCTGCTTGTATCTGGCGGCTCTATAACATACTGTATGTATTGCTGCCTCTGGGATGCTGTGGGTGGAGGAATTGTATTTGTTCGTGTGTCAGTCGCACACAAAAGATGGTGACTTTAATGGCAAAAATATTTATTTAAATTCACAAACATCTCTGGACACAAGCTCATTATCACTTCTGAAGCTGCAAAACAATTTAAAAAAGTTGGAGAAGCAAAGAGTGGAAACACAGACATAAACATGTGTAGTGCATGTGTTCAAAGGTATGTGTGTGTGTCACCTAAATTAATTTTTTTCATATAAAACGTATGTGAGAAAGTTATAACCACATGAGCAGAAAGAGAACAGCTGTGAGCTCACATGGCAGCCAAATAAAAGCAGGAAATAGAAATGCTCTTTTTACTTGCAGTTCATTCACACTCACATAATAATAATTCATCATTCATTCCTCTAAAAAAAAATCCAACAGTAGTACAAAGTTAGAAACAGACAATTAGATAATGCAAGAAAAAACATAAACTCAACGTGATTTCACAGTAAAGGGCTGTTGAAATATTAAATAGCTGAACTGTGAAACCTTGGCTAGCATTGTAACAAAATACTGGACATAAAGTGCAGGTAACACTGAAAGTATTTCATAATCTAGTCGAGCTTCACTGCTGGTAAAAAGAAAAAGACTTATCATCATCATCAATAATGTTCATTCCCCCTCAAATACACCCCAAACCTGTGCTGAAATCTTGTACAAAAAGTGTTCAAAAGATAAAGTTTGACTGACTGATAAACAAACAGTTCATCTAAAATCATCCATGCTTCACAGCTTCTCATGACACCGTGCAGGTGGAGGACTTGGGCGGCTGCTCCAGGATGGATTCACGTCGCAGGTCGTTGGGCAGAGCGCCGTCGGGCCCCCAGACTGTGAGCTCGCCGTAGATCCCCATCTCGATCATCTCCTCCTGCCAGGGGATGGAGATGTTCCCCGAGGCAAACTCGTCAAAAAACTCCTTGTCCTTGTCGTCCACCTGCACGCCTTTAACCGTGGAGAAGGCCCCGACGGCGTCGATGTCCTTGGCATAAACTGTCTTGGAGTCTGGCATGAAAGGGGGCGTAAGGATCCCTGAGGAGAGACAACACGGGAAGATACAGACGTCAAGCACTGCATTCTGGGAGTTTTCTTATTTTCCTTTCTTTACGACGAGGCAAAGGTCAAAGGTCCCGGTCTGATGGTAAGAGCCTCGGCCAGCTGAGCCACCAGGATGCCCCAAACTTCTCAGCTTCACTCAGTTGAACTTGTTTAACTTGTATCAACTGGACGTACTGGAGGAGTCTGCTCTTTATTCAACCTACAGGTGTAAACACACGGCCCTCATCAGGGTTTTTTACAGAATGAGTGACACACGCTGCAACATGGTTGAATTTTTGTCAATTATCCGTTATTAGACACATAAATGGAGCCCATGCACAGACATATTTTGAACACAAACAGCAAAAACTAAACATAAAGAGCCACAAAAGTCAAAGAAAGAATAATATTTAAAGCTCCTCAAATCTTAAGTATTTCTCTACAACATTAAATATTCATTACCAAATGTGCATTAATAAAGTTAAACTTCTCAAAAGTTAAACTCATCCATTCCCCCTTATCGCGACTGTGTAGGTGTGTTTCGATCGATTTGATTGACAGCGTCCTGCCAACATCACAGCTGAATGTTTCTAAATCCTGACTGGTGCACAGAAATACGTGACATCACCTTTTTTCAAATAAGTGTGGCCCACTGCGAACCAGTTAGTAGAGCAAAAACAAAACAAACAAAAAAAAGAAGAAATATCTTGAGAAAAAGCCAAAACTGTTCAAACTTTGGCAGAAAATGTTGCGCTCATGTAGAACTTCACTGCTCAAAGTAAGTATAAAAATATAAATAAAACATTGCTAATAAAGTGCATAAAAAAGTCTTCTTTAATAAGTAACTATAAAACGGATGAACACTGGCTTAATAAAGTAGAGACTCTTCCAAGTCTTTTAGTGTTGTTGAGTTATGTTTCACGTTTTTCATTTAAGTTAAAGGAGCACGTAGCTGACTTGTTGTATTAGTGACAACACACTGATTCTACATTTGAATTATATTATTCATATATATATTATATTGACGATTAAATTCAGTATGTACTGTAGATACATTGTAAAATATGAAAACATCCATACATAGGCAGTACAAAGTATTGGAATACTTTAGAAACAAACTGAGTGAGCAGAAAGTAAATAAAACTGTTATGTGTATTAGTAACGATTGGTTAAACTCTATGATACCACAGTTGTTTCTGTCTGAAACAGACCTGCATTCAGTTTCCTCCAGTTGATCTCGCTGAAGAAGGGGTGCGCCCTGAGCTCGTCACAGGATTCGTTCTTAAAGCCGAGCCTCTTGTCGACCTCTTTGAACAGCAGACCCTCGCAGATGGACCGGGCATGCTCACTGAACTTCTCTGGATAAGTTACGGGGTCATTCAGGATCCGCTTCTTTACCACCTTATTCTCCACCTTGAAACGGCACAAAGGACAGCAGAGATGAATTTGTGCCTCTCATTTAACGCACATTCACAATTTTCTTCTTTAAAGTTTGTGAATGCAACAGAAATTAAAGCTTACCTGCACAGCTCTTACTTATTATTTATCTGCAGGACATGCAGGTGAATTCAGCCCACTCAGATTTATGCACTCTATGCAATACAACAGTAAATCCTTTACAAAGTAAATATCTATATTAATGTACATAAATGTCATGCTTAATACGTAAATATGTAACAAAATCTA
>NTHP01000109.1:2269560-2285033 GCA_003416845.1 Oplegnathus fasciatus
CAGTTCCAAACCCTGGTTAAAATTTAAACTGTTTAAATGTTTATTATGTGACTCAGATTTAAAGTATAACCACTACACCTCCGTAATAAAAATACACGGGGAACTATTAACTATTTAACCATTTAGAGGCACGTTCTTGCACATCGGGCCGCTGTAGAGGGCACTTTATCATGTTTTATCTACCACAGGGGTGTCCAAGAGGGCACTTTTGTGGCGTTTGTTTCCAGTGCAAGTGCCCCAAACTCGACCTCCCTGTCCTCCATGGCAGCTACGGCCCTGCTGGCTACAACATTAAAAAACCACTTACATGTTATTGTATTAATAATTGAACACTCTGCAGTACATTTTGCTACTAACACTAAAAGTAAAATGACTTTGAATACTTCTACTTCTCAAAAATAATTTAGAATAGTTTATCAAACTTAATACTGTATGAGCTGATACACCTCAACAGCATATAGCTACCATAAGATAACACAAGTCAGGCAGTATATGTACACATAGTACCCACGACCAGAGTTGTACTTTTATAGTGCAGACATCGTGGTGTGATTAGTAACAGCAAAGTCAGCCAAGTAGCAACAGTGTACGATAGCAGTGTACACCAGAATAATATGATTAAGTAATTATACTAAGTGTTGTCTGTATCAATATTGAAATATGATGTAGTACATTATGTAATATAACAGTATAACATATTAACATAATATAGTATAATATAGTATGGGATATAAAATATAATATAAGGTGAAATGTAGTAATACAGTATAACATAATATACAGTATAGTAGAACTAGCATAGAACATAAAATATAAGTACACAGTAGTATAGTATCATATATAATAAATAATAATAAATATGGTATAATATATAATAAAAAATAATAAATATTATATGTATTTGGAGTGCAATATTTGCAAATCAGTCCAAATCACAAATACCATCTGCAAAAGAGACTCGTGTAAAATCCCTCACTACAAAAAGAAAACAACATGATGTTTCTTATTTACAAAATAGGAGATAAAACAAGTATACCAGATTTAGCATATATGCATATATACTGTGTTTATAGTATGTATTCACGCTGATGGCAGATATTTGCTCCATTTAATCATTGTGCTCTGTTATAAAGTGGCAGGATAGTTTCAGTCCAGTCATTCAGGTAACACTGGTTGGAGTGGTAATGGCAGCTGTACAGTTTGTATACACAGTATGTACTGTATGTATATACAGTATGTATATATGGTATTATATGGCACAAGGTAAATGTCATATATCAATGACAGAGTGACAAAGATAAATACTGTAGAGCTGTGGGTTTTATTCACAGCTACAGGTAAATGTCGTGGTGGTGATTGTTTCGACTGTACCTGGAGTCCCAGCGTAGCCCTTGATTTTGAACTGATCATCAGCCAGCTCCACAGCCAGACCAAGGTCAGAGATACGGACGTTACCTGTGAGAGCAAACACCCGGCGAATGTCAAGAGCTGTGCACGTCACAGATATAAATGTTGACCTGCACGCTACGTCTCTGACTCGTTAACCTGCAGTAGCACGATAACTGAAAGACGTCCTTGTGTTAGAAGTACGACAGACACAGTGTGTGCTGCAGGGAAGTGTGTGTGAGTGCTTCAGTGTGTTTACACAGCATGTGTGTGTGTTTTGACCTCTGGAGGCCAAGAATGGGACATAACCACAGCAGAGGCACACATTAGTATATTTGTTATCATGGTTACAAGTGTTTTAAAGGAAGAGTTCGACATTTTGGGAAATACGCTTATTCACTTTCTTTCTGAGCGTTAGAAGAATGACACCACTCTCATGTGTTTATGGTAAATATGAAGCCAGGAGAGCCTTGAGACTTAGCTTAGCATAAAGACTGGAGGAAACAGCCCGGCTCTGCTCAGTACTTCAGGAAGTAAAACCACAACTTCTCATTTTTATGCTTTGATTTTTGTTCAGAGTAAACAAACAAGATTTAACATGTTAATCAATCAAGTCAATTTTGTAACCTTTGCACAGGGCCAGGCTAGCTGTTTGCCCCTATTTCCAGTCTTTATGTTAACGTTAAGCTTAGCCAGTGGTGGAATGTAACTAAGTACATTTACTCAAGTACTATACTTAGGTACAAATTTTAGGTACTTGTACTTCATGCCACTTTATACTTCTACTCTACTACAATTAAGAGGGTAATGTTGTACTTTTGACTTCACTACAATTATGTCACGTCTTTAGTTACTTTACTAATTAAGATTTCTAAATACAAAACATACAAAGAGCTTATAAAATATGATGTTTCGTTATAAATTAAACCATCCAACTGTTTATACAAGTACAGCTGAAACAATTAGTCGATTAATCAATTAGTTGATTGACAGAAAATTAATTGGCAACTATTTCTATAATCGTTTCCTTTTTCATGTAAAAACATTTCATGGTTCAAATGTGACGATTTGCTGCTTTTTCCTTTTAATAGTTTTAATTTATTTGTAATAATTTTGAACTTTGCACAACTGGTTGAAGCATTGTGAAGGTGCCACGTTGGGTAATTGTGATGGCATTTCTCACTATTTTCATAATTTTTACAAACCAAACAATCAATCAATTAATGAAAGAAATAACCAGCAGATGAATCCATAATTAAAATAATCATTAGTTGCAGTCCTGTACAAAATAGCCAACTACAACAGTAAAATCCTGCTTTTACATTAATGCAAAAGTAATAACAATCTAATGATTTAATATATAACAGTATGGCAGTACATACACTCTATACAGCATATACTCACATACTTTTACTTAAGTAACATTTTAAATACTGGACTTTTACTTGTATTTTCACAGTGTGGTATTTGTGATCTGAATACTTCCTCCACCACTGAGCTTAGCTAACGTTTTGGCTCAAACTTCATATTTAACAGACAGACATGAGAGTGGTATCAATCTTCTCATCTAACTCTCGACAAGAAAGTGAACAAGCACATTTCAATTTGTCAAAATGTCAAAAAACCCAGACAGTACGCCATAATTCACTGTTGAACCAATGGTCTCTTGGATGTATAAATGACCTCTAAATTGGGAAATGAGCTGCATCTGCAGAGTTAGACAGTGACATGAATGACAAACAGCAAGACTTCAGGCTGGAGTGTCTGACCTTGATTATCCAGCAGCACATTCTCTGGTTTAAGGTCTCTGTAGATGATCCTCTTCTGGTGGAGGTGCTCCAGGCCCTGGATGATCTGAGCAGCGTAGTAGCAGGCCCGCGGCTCATCCAACCCTGGGTTGTTCTCATCCACGTTATAAATGTGATACCTAAAGAGACAGGTGTAGGATATAGACATTTATTTAATTTAATTTTATTGGCTATTCTAATATGATTACATATATTTAGGTTTATATAAGTTTAAACACTATATGTGGACATTCAGGACATTCATACATGACACGGAATTTAAAATGATCTGTAAAAAGAGACAATGGGACTGTGGAGAAACATCAGGTAAACATGAATCACTGATCCCATTTTCTACACTACATGCAGCAGTGGAATGTAACTAACTACATTTACTCAAGTACTGTACTTTAGTACAAATGCAGGGCTTTTACTTGTAGTGGAGTATTTTCACAGTGTGGCATTGATACTTTTACTTAAGGAGGATCAAAGGATCAAAAAGACTTGAGGATGTAGGATCAAAGGGAGAGATTGAAATATTCAAAGAACATGGGACTCAAACAAAATACTGTTGGACGTTATTGTCATCATGTCAGTGAGTGAGAGTGAAGGAGATCTAACCTCAGGTCTCCTCCATTCATGATGGTCATGACCAGACACAACTCCGTTTTGGACTGGAAGGCGTACCCCAAAGAGACAATGAACCTGCTGTGAACTCGAGCCAGGATCCTCTTCTCCACCATTGCCCCCTACAGCACAGGAAGGGACAGCTGATACAGCAGATATTTACAGTGTCTACAACACTCTAGGTTACTATACAAATCTGCTGTCTTATGTTCGCCTAACATCACTGATACTGTGTATGCTGATGTGTTGTGGAAGTCTAACGCTCAGGGGGTCAGGGCCACAGTTTCTGTGTTTATGCTTCATCTGGGACGCCCTAATTAAAACGCAAAATGCTCGAGTTTATCAAAGAAACAAGGCAAGTCTAAGTAGTTCAGCTGGACTACATGGCAGTCAGATTTCCACTTAAACTCTTTCTTCTCATTTCTTCGCTATTGGAGATCAATGAGTCATAAGACAATATTGTCAGGCTTTGGCTTGTGCATGTCATCTCGTATGATGGTGGGAAGCTCCAACGTCCAACACTTGAGAGTTGGCTGCTGCTTTGCATTCAAGAGTTAACAGCCAGTCAAGGAAGTCATTTTCCAATATATGTGATTGCACTTGAATGAACAGCACCTTTCAATCAATCAAACTTAAAAAAAAAAGAGATAGATATTAAAAACATGTCTTGAGTGTGGGAAAATCTATTTCCACGTGAGACACACTGTTGCATCTAAACAAAACTTGCTTTACCATTGTCAATAAGTAGGCTTATACTGTACGGAGCAAACCAGCGTTACTTTGACCATATTGTATTGTATTGACTTTGTGTAGCAATATCTTTGTGTAAAAAATACTGTACAGAGAGCATATTTTAAACATTTTGTTCAATCCGCTGCGGCCCAGTAAAGTAATGAAAACTGGATAATTTTAGCAACATCAACTGAAGTTATTGTTTCTATTTTGGGGGCTGAGCTGAAGATTAGGAAATCCACTCCAGAGCTGCTCCATTTATAAACATGGCAGGATTGGCACTTTATAAGGAGATCAAAATGTTCTAATGCTGAGGGCCCTAATCATATAAGCCAAAGGTGCCTAACATCGTCTGCAAGGCTCCGTCTAGTTACTGGCTTTTGTTTAGAGGGGAGGATTACACAGACACTGTGCATGGTAACGGCCTGAAGAACAAGAGACAAACGAGACCACAACTCATGTTTCCAAATTTCAACCTGTAATCTAGCCTCTGTTTTCCTGTCATGATCTGACTCCTTACCTCAAAACCTTTTCTCTTCTTCAGCCTCTTCTTGTTGAGCTTTTTGCAGGCGTACAATTTCCCTGTGGCCTTCATCTGACAGGCAGACACTTCCCCAAAACCCCCTTTCCCCAGTACACGAAAATCCAAAAACCAATCCTCTCCCATGGGCTGCATCTCCAACCACTTCCACTGCAGAAACCTTTTCAGATACATACTCTCCAGGAAGAAAGTGTAGGGCACTTCCTTGAGAAAGTCCATCACGTTGTCCATGGTCTCGTTGAAAAGGTCATCCCCGGGCTCTTGGTGTTTCTCTTTGACCTTTGTGATGCTGTTTTCTGGCAGGAAAGGGCAGAAATACTTGGCGCCAGGCTCCATGTACCGGGACAAGATCTTGCTCGCTTTCTTGACTCGATCTTCATCCTCAGCCATGTTGTATTCCTCAATATCCTTCCACAGGCGGCAGGGGCCTTTATACTCGTTGTTGGAGTCTAGGAACTCCTGGAAGAGACGTTTGCCAATGGGCTGCTCCACGCAGACTGTCTGGAAGCCCAGGTCTAAAGTCTCCCGCAGGCCTTCACACACTGTGATGTGAGGCATCTTCAGGCGGGAGTGGTACTTCTTGTCTCGGTTGGATGCAGGGTTGGCAGTGCCATCGACGCTCCCGCGGGCCGAGATGTAGGCAGAGTTGGCCACCACTGTCGTCAGGCCACCGATGTCCATGGGGACGCAGTCGGAAAGTGAGGAGGAGGGACGGCGAGATGTGTGAGATGCAGCACAAGTTACAGGGAGAAGGTGTTACAGGGAGGTGAACGTCTGGAAATGAGTGCAGAGAAGACCAGATGGCAAGAAGGAGAGGAAAGTAGCAGAGAAGCAATGATATATGATAAATTCCCAGATAAGAGCGAGATGTGGTGTGGATTTCTTCTTCCTCCAGTGCTTCAAAATCACAGGATATTGTACACTTGACCGGCTGCTTGCTGCAGCGTTTCCCTCAACGAGGCTATCACTAAACCTGAGAGTCACTTGTCTTCCTCGCACACACATGCAGGCACACATGCAGATCTACCTGACTCATCACCTTTCCCCAAAGGGATTTATCCACTCCGTAATGCTTTATCCTGCGCTCACACATGTTGCACGCTGTAGAGGAAGAGAAGGGAACACAAAGAGTGAAACAAAGACTCAGGAAACACGATGGAGAGGAGAGACAGAAAAGGAAAATGGGAGGGAGAAGAGGGATAAATGTGGTATGCATGTAGTGGGCTGGTAATGACAGGAATGCAGAGAAGCTGAGAGAGAGACTGTCACAAAGAAATGAAAGAAGAAACAGAAGTATTCACAGTAGTTAACACCATGCCTCTGCACAGTACTGGTCTTGTACTCTTTGGGTCTTACTTTAGCAATTTTAAACCATGTCTGTCTCTATAACCCTCTAGCAGAAAGAAACGCTCATTCAGGCTCAAAACCTGTAATGATACTGAAGGGCTAAAAAGGGAAACTTTGAGAAGCTTTGAGTAGTGATACCTTTATTGTGTTTTCTTCTAATAATTCTCTTTCAAACTGTAAGGTAACTATAGTTTTTAGCCACACTAGTGACATGGCTCTAGGGTGGGTCCACCACTTTGGTCCAGACTGAAATATCTCAACTGTTGGATGGATTGCCATGAAATTTCAATCTGTCCAACACTTTGGTTTATGACTACATACTTGCAAAACCAATGACATACACTAATTAGCAACTGTTTACATGCTAACACACTAGATTAAGATGGTGATCATGGTAAACATTATGCCTGCTAAACATACCAATAGCATTTAGCTCAAAGCTCAAAGTGTGTTTAAGTACAGCTACACAGAGCTGCTAGCATGGCTGTAGACTCTTAGTCTTTGTTTGTGTTTGTATCATCGGGCGCAGGGTGTAAACAGGACGTCCATAGCCTTAGAAAAAGAGAGAAGAAGAGAGTACTGACAATGGCGTATGTGATAAGGATAGGGTTAAAAAGTAGTGGTCTGGGGAGTCCTGGTGCCCTGAGGGGGTTTTTGTGCTAACATTTGCTAATCAACACCAAACACAAAGTACAGCTGAGGCTGATGGGATGTCATTCATTTTGCAAGTATACCAGAAGTAAACCAAAGCGTTGGACAAACTGAAATTTTGACCTGATGATGACACCCAAACAATTCATCTTCTGGGGCTCATGAATGTCTCTACAAGATGTCATAGCAGTCCACTGATAGTTGTTGAGATATTTCATCCCTTGAGTCAAGTCCCTACGTATAGATAAATGTGCCAAACATGAATTGGTTCTGGCTTATTGAACTTGAGGATTTGCTGCTTTTCTCAGTTTTAATCACTGTAGATTGAATATATTTTGGTTTTTGATTGCTCAGACAAAACAAGCAATTTGAAGATGTCATCCTCAGCTCTGGAAACATGTGATGGGAAATTTCCACAATTTTTTGACCCTCAATGGGTTAAATTATTAATGTTGATCTAATTTGTGATAACATTGTTACAGCCTACTCCCTTCTTTATTTCTTCTTTATTACTTTAGGTGAAGGACAATGTTTTGAGCCCAAATTGGCTCTTCGGCAGGTACAGAATCAAACAGACGCAGGCTTTGGTTTTTATGTTTCAGTGTGCCAATCATTTAAATCTGAGCAAATCACATACAGTCGTTCATCTTGATTGTTGTCATTAGTAACCAAGCCTCCCGGCTGTTCAAGGTGATCCTGAGGTTTACCTGTTTCTACGTTGGCCCACCTCAGCTTCCCTACCTGCAGCATGCCCTCCTTATCTTGGCCTTATAAATAGTGAATAAGAGATAACACATGCATCACACTCTGGAGCGAGGTCCAGGGAGTGAGTTTTAGCTTTTACTGTAAAGGATAATGAGACAGGGGACCAGACATTAGCACAAACCAGAAAGTGCCTCAAAATCATTGGGGAGGGACAGGAGAGAGGAAAAACAAAATATTACTGTTTGTGTCTTGAGTGAGGGAGGGAAGAAGAGAGGTGAAAGTTAAGAGTTGAGTTAAAGGGAAGAAAAGGTCTGCTGTGGATCCTGGTCAGCACAGAGCTTCGTCATGGCCACCCTGAAGGAGAAGAGGACCTGCGGGCAGCGATGTGAAGACTTTGGCCGTTTTGTGTGGAACTCCGACAATGGGACGTTTATGGGGAGGACACCAGAGAAATGGGGTAAGAACAAAATAATAACTCCATTAACATCTCTTGTGCAACATTAAATAAACCTTGGAAAAGTTTAGCAGAAGTATTATTCAAATTATTCATTTATGAGGCTGTGGTTCATAGCACTGCTAAGAAAATAACCTGATCAGAGTCATTCATTGCTGGTGGGTCAGAGGGTTGACAAATGTTCCTGCAGTGCAGTTTTGTTGTTTGACATATGTTGTCATGATCTTTGAAACTTTTCTCTTTGCCACATTGCATCATTTTGCATTGCTGGTGAGCAATGCTACCAAACATTTAGGCAACGGCTATCTCACCAGCAGTGACTGAGAAATACTTAACCAGTACTTAAAGACAAGAAGGAAATTCAAGTTGAATCAATACATGAGACAATGTCAACAAAAATCAAGCAATGTGAGCTTCGCCAAACTGGTAAATTGCATTAAAATGTGTTTCTTTTATTTTGTCCATTTGGAAGAGCTGAGATTGACCTTTAAAGCAGCTCCATGGAACTTTTCATGTTCTGTTGATTTTGGTGGTCCCTGTGGACAAAGGCGGTAGTGTTTCGCCTAACGTGTTCCCTCCGCTTCACTCCCCACTGCAAGGAGACTACTTTGCCGGGAGGAGAGCGGGCGGCAGCTCCAGAGACAGACCTTCTGTTAGCGGCGAAAATCCGACCTGGTGTCAGGCATTAAGAATAACTATTAGAAACTAATAGAAATAGCCAGTCTTCTTGCTGTTGGTCTCGTTTGCTTATGTAGGTCATATAGAGCCATTGGTATTAAAGATGTAGTCTACGATTCTAATCCAAAACAGTTTTTGTCAAATTCAGTGAATATCTGAATATATGTGCTGAAAAAAAAGTCCGGTGTTCATACACAGCCCTGGCTCTGTAAACGGGAAACAAACAGAACGACTCGGGTAGAGCCACCAACCCAGTTTGTCAAATACCAATGCTTTAGCCGCGTTTCCACTAAACACTTCGGTATAATATGTCACAACTTGTGCTCGTGCACAGGACAAACTAATGCTGTGAGTTTGAAGCAGCACTGAAGAGAGGGGTGTTTTTGTTTGGCTGTTGAGCTCAAATATCAGCAAGCTTTCTCCAGGATCATAGACTACACCTTTAAATTGAGACTGTTTCATAACCAGTTGAAAACTTCATAGAGTGCTTTTAAATTATCGAATGTTTATCCAACATTTCAACTGAAGATTTGCAAAGATTTGTTCAAATGAAAGTTAAAGGATGGATTCAGTTTTTCTCCCAAGTCTGCATTAAAACAATACCATATAATAATATATACAATTTGTACATCTCTGTAATAATTTAACATTAACATATTTACATACATATTTAACATTAATAAATAAATTAATAAATTAATAAATCAAGTGGGTATTTCCCAAAGTTATAGTCTTTAGTACAAAGTTCCCTGTGTTTCCTTGCTGAGCTTGATTTTTCTCTTAAATTGGGAGTCACACTACTTGTATTATAGTTAATATATATACATAATATTAGGTAGTTTAATCTAAAACAGTGCTTTATATTTTATGAAACCTTTATATATTTTGTGTATAAAATCAAAACCTGCAAAGTAACTTGTAACTGTAACTGGAAAATAAATGTACTTAGTTACATCCCACCACTGACAGTTGACTCAAGAGGATGAGGATTAAGATGAACTCTTGAAATAGCATCACAAATTACAAGTTACTAAATTACTAAATGTTGCACTACATACATGCAACACTGTGTATATTTGTGTGTGTGTGTGTGCTAAAAGCCACAAATTATATACTTGTATGAACCGTTCTGTGTGACTTTTTCTGTCCTTTTAATATCACCGTAGCGAGCTGTATGTTTGCAGCATGTGCACGGAGGAAGATAAGCCTGCTGTTGTGATAAGCTTTGAGTCCTTCTGTTTGATCTTACAATCAGATTAAATTGAGCTCATATCAACAGAGGACACCTTGACCTCTGCGAATGTAGACACACACCTTTCTAACCACACTCCAAACTCTCCTCTGTGTCACGAGCGTTTTCACATTAACCATAACTGCCTTGCTAGTGTGTACTGTAAATACAGGAAGGATTATTTTGCATACTCGGGTTTGAAAACATCTACAAAAAAAGCTTTCAAATGACAAATCTTGAGAGGTGATGCAGCCATAAACATGTAACTCTGACTGTGTGTGTGTTAATAAAAAACAGTCTCTCTCCTCCACAGTGTACATCAGCCTGTATTATGTGGCCTTCTACGTGGTGATGACGGCCCTCTTTTCTCTGGCCATCTGGACGCTCATGTACACCCTGGATCCGTACAGCCCTGACTACCAAGACCGGCTAGAATCGCCGGGTAACACATGAACAACAACAAGGAGTTAAAACAATGACAACTTGAAGTAAACCTCAGTGGGTCTTAACCAGCTCTCTGTTTGCTTGTGTGTTTAGGGGTGATGGTGTGGCCCGACACTTACGGAGAGGAAGCTGTTGAAATCTCCTACAACACATCAGACAAGGCCAGCTGGATGAAGATGTCCAACATCCTTCATGAGTTCCTGGAGCGTTAGTATTTACTCACTCCGCCCTGTTGGACAGTTTAACATTTAATATTTAACTAAACAAGACATCGAAATCTTTCTTTCTGTCTCCCTCCTTCAGCCTACAATGACACCATGCAGCTTGAATGTAACAACTATAACTGCACTAAGGGAAAGTACTTCATCCAGAATACCTTCTCTGCCCCCCACCACACCAAGTGGGCATGTCCCTTCACGCAAAGCATGCTGGGAGCGTGCTCGGGATTTGAGGACCCGACCTTCGGTTACAACTGCACAATGCCTTGTGTCATCATTAAGATGAACAGGGTCCGTTTAATTCATAAATAACCTTCTGAGCAGTACATAAGAAAAAAAAATTAAGATTTTTATAAAAATGACGAAAGGTAAATGTTCTGTTTTGTCTCTGCAGATCATTGACTTTTTGCCTTCTAATCAGACTGGCATCCCCCCATATGTCAACTGCACTGTACTGGTAAGCAAATACTGAGTTGAACAGCATGCATTAAAGAAAATGAAGAGACAATTTAAAGAAAGAATGATCATAATTGATGCAGCAGAGATATGCTAACTTTTAGTTCCAGTATGGGCCAAGCCCCAAAAACACTGGATCCTACACTTCCCATAATGCAACTCTTTTCATCAGACCGCTGTATCACAGACTTTCTGTTATAAATTTGTACTTTCTCAGACGTGACAAAACTCCTCCAGGGTCACATGAGATTATACAACTGGCTGAGTAGCTCTTGTGACGAGTAAAGTGATCTTCATAAGGAAAAGTGGTTGGTTGCCCCTTTAAACATCTGTCTATGTGTGTGTGTGTGTGTGTTTAGGAAGGACAAGCCAATGTGGACAATATCGAGTATTTCCCTGACAGGGGAATTATGGATCTCTCCTACTTCCCTTACTATGGAAAACTGGCACAGGTGAGCAGGATAATCACACAAGCACTGAAACAAGCAGTTTAACAAACAGATGTTAATGCATCCAGTGGTGGAAAGTAACTGAGTACATTTACTCAAGTACTGTACTTAAGTACAGTTTTGAGGTACTTGAGTATTTCCATTTTCTGCTACCGTCAGAGACAAATATTNTTTTACTCAACTACATTTATTTGATAACTTAAATTACTTGTTATTTTGCAGATTCAGATTAATAATGTAAAATATAATCAACAAATAAATTATGTTGTAGTATCATAGATTAAAGGTGGAGTCTGCAATCCTGGAGTCCAAATTCATGTCAAACTATTACTTTAAGTTTTATCAACATGTCCTAGAAAAAAACATACATATATACAGTGTATGTGTATATATATATATATATATATATATATATATATATATAAAATCAAACATAATAACCAACGGTCTGCATTTCCTCCTTCCTCCTTTTCTTCAGCCTACTTATGTCAACCCGTTGGTGGCTGTTCGGTTCAGCCTGGTCGGAGACAAGCAAGCCAAGATCCAGTGCAGGGTGGTCTCCGACAAGATCAGCTATGAAAACTACTATGACCCCTACGAGGGAAAAGTCATCTTCCAACTCAAAGCAGTGAAATGAGAAACAGAAGATCCTCAGATATCCCATAATCATGTAACAACTCACCTGCTGGTATCAAAGATAGAGCAGGTGTCCACAGATCAGTGGTGACTAATATTTAACAACCTTTAAGCCACTTGTATTTAACTTAATGCGACAGTATAGGCCCACTTGTAAATCTCTGTGCTGTATGGTGCTTTTATAAATGTGATTTGTCATGCCTTACTGAGTGATTCATGACCTTCTTTGTCATCTGATTTTTAAGTTTTATCATGACATAAAAAATAAAATCTATAAATCTGTTTACCTCCTCCTCTCCTCTGTTAATACTCGAAAAACACAAAAATCTGAAGATTTCAGAGGGAAACTACTAGATTCTTGAGGTGGATTTGGGATTAAAAAAACGCTGTAGAACATGTTCTTACAACATCATGACAAAAGTAGTTAAAAAAAGTATTTCTAAAAACTCATTACAATTTTAGTTTGGTGTCAAGAGTATTTGACAAAGTTCAAAGCTCAAGGATGTTTTAATTTTGATTTACATCAACAAAACCAAAAGTATCAGTTATAAAGCTGTTGCAAAAAGCAGTATATCTCTAAACATCTATTCAAGTATGATCTGTAGAGTATTTGTAACTGGTTACCGTCTACCCCCGCTAATAGGATGATGATGGTCATGAGGTTTCTCACAAATCTGCTGACTGCAGAATTTGTAGGTTATCAGCTTACACAGTGCAGGTGTGCTACCATGCACACACACACACACACACACACACACACACACACACACGTCAGCCAGACATCGTTTCCTAAGAAAAGTTTATCATGTTGTGTTTTATGTTGATCACATTAATTCTCTTTTTTGGTTTCAGAGCAGAAGGTATGACGATGGAAGATAAACAAAAATATGAGGGGTCAATATATGGTCCACAAACTCACATTTATTTTGTCTTTTCTCTAATTTCGTTTTTTTGTCTTGTGAAATACTGAATAATTTCACCGCTTTGGGGCTTCTAAAAATTCTTCAAATGAAACAATGTGAAAAAGAAAAGTCACTATTTGGTTGAATGATTCATGTTCACACTAAAACCACAATGGGATCAGACTCACATTTATGTCTTAAAATACCATATATTTGATATAGTATATAATAGTTTTTTGTGTTGACAGAGCCTGTAGGGGATGTCTGTAGATGTTTATCATGCAACTGAGCTCCCCAGTTATATTAACTAATAATAATAACTTTATTTATATAGCACTTTTCTAAACCATGTTACAAAGTGCTTCACATTAAAGAGGCAGCAGAAGGAGGTGAAAATGAGATTTGGAAGATCACAATTTTATGGTCGGACGGAAGGAAGTCTAGAAATTCCAGAGAGCGCCGTGATATAAATTCAGAGGTGAGAGGAGATTGATATTAAAATCACCAAACTCTAAACTCTATCATGTGTAGGTACAATAAGAGATGAAAGTTCAGAAAGCTTTTAATAAAATCAGAAGTCAATGTAGGAGGTCTGTATATAAAAACAGATAAAATTGGGATCTTGTTGTGAATTAACAATCTACAAAAGTGATGAAATTGCTTTTTATAACTTTTATAAATGTTTTGCTTTATTATGATTAGACAAAAAATTGTCACATTTCCCAGAGAAAGTACTGCATTCTAAGAAGAGAGTAAAAACAGAGTAAACACCAAGTAAATACTTCTTTGTCATTTTATTTTTAATAAATAAATGAATGAATTCATGAACATTTTGATGAAAACAGCATTTCTTTGTGCCTTGGGTGCGTCAGTCATGGCCACCAACAAGTATGTAAACTCAATCCACTACACAAAGAAACATACCTCTCTGTGTTAACATACTGCAGGAAAATGTTAAAAAATATTTAACACAAAATAAACATGTATGTAGCTACATACATACATTTAGATTGCACTTTATGAAAGATAAAACAAGGACATTTACAGCATGAGATGCCACAGAGGAGCTCTCTCACAGTGAGATTAAACTCCTCAGTCTTGCTTTTAGTGCAGAGCAGTGTTGAGCAGGCACATAAGTTTGACATTCAATGGTAACAAGTGCAGGTTTCTTCTTTAAATGTAACTTCAGTAAATAAATTCTCATCAGCATTTTCTGTTCTTGTGAGCTGCTAATGAATCTAATATTTCATTATCTCCATTTCTTACCTTTTACTTACGTGTACTATACCAGCCTAAAAAGAAAAAGAATGAGTAAAGACGGTTGCAGTCTTTGTAAAAAGGAGTTCTTGTAGTTTTTAGCTAACACTAAAGTGTCATCCCAGCTAAACTCACAGTAGTACAATGATAGAATAAACTACAAGTGCCATCTATTAAATACAGCAGATAGAAGGTTTGCACTTCAGTAAGAATCTGAATTTGCAATAACCTAAAAATCAGAAATAGTAACGTGAGATGGTCAAATATAGGGAAAATAGAGGCAAATTTAAATCATAAAAAAATGTTTTTCCTATTAAAAAAATCCAAACATTTTTACTCACATATGAAAAAAGAAACAAAATATGAAGTTAAACTCTCAGATTTGGTCCCTGTGATTGTTACAAGGAACAGAGAAACTTGGGGTTGAAACAACTGAATGAAAATAAAAATAAAAAAAGTCAAACTCAACTGACTTTCAATGGAAAACAAAATCATTCATACAGACTGTAGAGAGGGAAAGTCTCTGTTTTTCTCCATAATGCATGAGAAAGTGCATTAAAAGCATCAGGACTGGAAGGATATCAAGTACTTGTGCTTCTCTACTGAATAGTCAAGCAGGTGTGCTTCCTAAACCTTTAAGATGTTGATCTTTGCCAAAAGAGCGGAGGAGTTCAGCTTTGTTGCAATTGGATGGTCCATGCTCCTGACATGGGGAAAATGTAACGGATGATGTACAGCAGGAGGAGGAGGAGCTTTGTAACAATCTGAAGGAGAATCTCAAGGAAATTGAATCGAACGCAACTGGATTTTTGGTTTTGTCTGTGAAGACGTTTCACCTCTCATCCAAGAGGCTTCATCAGTTCGTGCTTGTTTGACCAGGCTAGACTGGTCCAACTAGCTGGTGTGGAGATCTGGGTATTTAACCTCTTAGGAGGCGGTCACAAGGCCAATGATGTCATTGGGTCGTTGGTG
>NTHP01000109.1:2292807-2303832 GCA_003416845.1 Oplegnathus fasciatus
AGATTAATCGATTAATCTAAAAAATAACTGATGATTAATACATAATGAAAACAATAGTTTGCTGCACCTCTAATCTAACCAGGTCATCTCCTCTGTGGATGTGAAACCTGAACCCTAAGTATGAAATATGAACAAAGACTCCACCCTGAAGAGCTGCAGACCTTATGTCTCACACACTGCCACCAGGGTGTAAAAAATACAGCTAAACAGTCATTACCGAATCACAGCATTATGATCCAAATAGAGGGCCTTTGCTCCATCCGTATTTACTCTCAGTCTGGTACCTGAAAGTGCCTCTCGGGTTCTGAAAGGGTCCGGTCTCGTCCAACGGCATCAGCAGCTGCTGCCAGCTTCTTGACAACCACATTCTTCTGGCGCAGGAGGCCCACCAGCCGCTTGCAGTTGCTGGACACCCAGCTGTGGCCGTGCGTGGCCCCCTTGCTCCGATAAAGCTTGATTGCGTGCTGGGCCACCTGGTCCTTCTGCAGCACAGCGAGTGCCCCCGCCGTGCCAAGGCACAGCAGCCAACATACAACCTGCATCCAAACCTCTGCTTCTGTCTTCACCCGAGGGTGGAGATTGATAAAGAGAAAGAGACCTGGGAATGGAAAGAGAAAGAACAAGACGGATGACGGCTGGGAGGGCATGGTCGTTACAAAGATCAACAGAAAAACAAACAATAAGGAGGAGAGTACTACGATATATACACTACTGCTCAAAGGTTTGGGGTCACTTAGAAATGTCCTTATTTTTGAAAGAAAAGCACTTAATTTTTTAAAATAAAATAACATTAAATTGATCAGAAATACAGTGACTATTATAGCTGGAAACGGCTCATTTTAAGTGGAATATCTACACAGGTGTACAGAGGCCCATTTTCAGCAACCATCACTCCTGTGTTCTTATGGCACATTGTGTTAGCTAATCCAAGTTTATCATGTTAAAAGATCAATTAATCATTAGAAAACCCTTTTGCAATTATGTTAGCACAGCTGAAACTGTTGTGCTGATTAAAGAAGCAATAAAATTGGTCTTCTTCAGGCTAGTTGAGTATCTGGAGCATTAGCATTTGTGGGTTCGATTATAGTCTCAAAATGGCCAGAAAAAAAGAACTTTCTTCTGAAACCAGTCAGTCTATTCTTGTTCTGAGAAATGAAGACTATTCTATGTGAGAAACTGCCAAGAAACTGAAGATCACCTACAATGGTGTGTACTACTCCCTTCACAGAACAGCACAAACTGGCTCTAACCAGAATAGAAAGAGAAGTGGGAGGCCCCAGTGCACAACTGAGCAAGAGGACAAGTACATCAGAGTCTCTAGTTTGAGAAGCAGATGCCTCACAGGTCCACAACTGGCAGCTTCATTAAATGGTACCCAAGGCTGTAATTGCTGCAAATGGAGGATTCTTTGACAAAAGCAAAGTTTGATGGACAAAATTATTATTTCAAGTTCCTGATGCCTTAAAAATTCATTAGCTCACCAAATCCACAGCTGGTAATAGTCCCTAACAAATACACAATTTTACTCCTGTTTGAGTGATGTTAGCGTCCAGCTGTTTTAGGAAATTTCTTAAGCCTATTTTCAAAAATTAAAAGTATATATTTGTGACTTGTTTTCAAAGGTCTTCATTAGGAACAAATGGACTTGGTGTTGCGAGCCACAGGCTGGGGGAGTGGGAAAGTATTGAGGGATGGGATTTGTTTGATTTGATAATAACAGAAGTATAGAAATACAGGAATTTCCAGTCTTTAAAGCACAGACAGTGACAGTATTTGTCCTACAATTTGATAATCTCTTTTTATGGGGGCCACTCTGTGCCTTTGTGCACTTCTTACTAAAGTAATCTCAAGAGACGGTTTAATCTTTAGGTCTCAGCTGAAAAGCTTAAGCAACAGCTGTGTACACACACCTGTGGCCTGTCCTGCTGGCTGATTTGAGTAGCTAATAGCACCTTGTAGTGCTGCGTTAAGTGCACTTGACTTGACTGAGCACGTCACATATATAAATTCCAGTAGAGCTTGCTATTCTTCCTTCACCTAATGTGCATTTTTATCTACGCTTGGAATACAAAAGTCTAAAAACTCAAGAAACTGCTTTACCGTTAACAGCATGCCCTCTCATATCCTGACATCATGTCCTCGCATACACATCAATCTTTTACTACCGCAGCTTAATGACTGAATGCATTCAACTCACACCCAAGCTGGACCGCACCTTTGTGAGCATGAGTCAAGCTGAAGGATGTTTACTTTTCAAACTCCTCGTCTGTCCTCCTTCCTACGACTGGACTGCAGCCACTCTGCTACTGCTGCTAGAAATCAAGCGCACAAGAGCATTAATATACTGTTGTGTGGATTAATGTATGAAGATAATACTCATATTTCATTCACACTTCATAATGAAGGTCATATTTCATGAGATGATCGTAAAATTGGTTTGTATGTAAAAACTTAAAAAGTAAGGAGCGACTGTAGCTGTTAAAGAAATGTAGTGGTGTAAAAAGTATAATATTTCTCTATTTATTCTCTATCTATTCTAGATGGCTCAATATTTCTTAACACTCAAATGAGGTACAAGCAGTGATGGAGGAAGTATTCAGATCCTTTACTTAAGTAAAAGTACAAATACCACACTGTGAAAATGCTCTGTCACAAGTAACAGTCTTGCATTGAAAATGTTACTTAAGTAAAAATATCAAATTATCAGGAAAATGTACTTAAAGTATTAAAAGTAAAAGTACTCAATGCAGAAAAATTTCCCCTGTGATTGTTAGACTATTATATATTAAAACATTAGATTATTATTATTCATGCATTAATGTAAAAGCAGGATTTTACTGCTGTAGTTGGTTGAGGTGGAGCTCATTTTTAACTACTTCAACCAGTAGTGCAAAGTTCAAAATTATTACAAATAAATTAAAATAATTAAAAGGAAAAGGCAGCAAATCATCACATTTGAACCATGAAATGTTTTTACATGAAAAAGGAAAGGATGGTCAAAATAGCCAATTAACCAATCAGCCAATTAATTTCCTGACAGTCGACTAATTGATTAATTGACTCACGTTTCAGCTGTACTTGTATATATTGTTGGGTGGTTTAATTTATAACAAAACATCATATTTTATAAGCTCTTTGTATGTTTTGTGTGCAGAAATCTTAATTAGTAAAGTAACTAAAGCTGTCACATAGTTGTAGTGAAGTAAAAAGTACAACATTGCCCTCTGAATTGTAGTGGAGTAGAAGTAGACAGTGGCATGAAAAGAAAAGACTCAAGTAAAGTACAAGTACCTCAAATTTGTACTTAAGTATAGTACTTGAGTAAATGTACTTAGTTACATTCCACCACTGAATACAAGTAACTCAAACCTGTAATTAAGCACAATTAAGTACAATGCTTGGGTAAATCTGCACTTCAGTTTGGGCTGGTTGTCATTTTTAGGTAGCTTAAACTTGGACCTTATTCTATACTGATGGTTGCATGCACATATTTAAAAGATAAATGCAAACAGCTGAATGCCAAACATGTAGCTAAATAAGAAAAACATGATGCCATCCCCACAATGAAAATCAGATAAATCATGACAGCCACAGCTGAACACACACCCCAGACACGAATGATGTTTCAGTCACACCAGGAAACACCAATGAAGAAGACATTATGAATATGTCCGACGTCCCAAACACACAGTTATTCTCACTGAGCACATCAATGGAAACAGATAGTTAGATACATAAAGAAAGGCTGCAACTACCTGCGAAATATGTGCACTGTCCTGACTCCTGACTCCACTCCACGACTGAAGGAGAAGCAGAAAAAGAAGGGAACAATCATGCTGTTGTACCGCACCACCACCACCACCACCACCCCAGACACCCCTCCTCCCCTGCCACATAGCTGAACCCAGCGTCGATGCAGGCGTTCACCAATTTACTTGGCGACCAACTTCATGTTTACCTCGACCTCCAACCGTCGGCTACACTACTCCTGCTAGCAAGGGGATGCTAACGTTACTTCGTGCGGGTAGGTGCGTTGCTAACCGATCGAAGAAACCCCTCTTCGAGCTGTGGTGGGAGCTTTAGTGTGTGTAAAGTTCAGTCTGTTTTCTGCCCTGGAGCTGTAAGTTAAAACTGAGTTCGCCCTGAAGAAAATTCCTCCTCGGAGCTGTCAGACCAGCTCCAGCCAGCTGAGTCCACACACTCCCATGACACAACGTTAAAGCTAACTTTGCTAACGTTAGCTAGCTTAAAAAAAGCTGTCGTGTACTTTAATACAAACAGCCAAACAGTTCATGAGGACATGTCACATTATAACGGTTAACCGCAGCTAAAAGTGAACAACCACTGCATTGTTTTCTGAATATAATCGCGGCCATGTAACTTTGATCCATTTTTAGATTACTTCCGAAACATCTTTATCAGCTTTGATATGGGAGTTGTAGTTTTTTAGTGTTTTCTAGCTCGATGGTGTCAAGTGCACTCACATTGTGACAGCTGTTCCGTGGTTAAATCTGCTTTAATTTATATTAATTTAGCTTAACATGACAGAATCTCGTTTAAAAAAAACTACAACGAACTTAAAAGAAGTTCAAAGCCGAGTTTCATCGACTGTCTTGCTCAAAAGCTGTATTTTTGTTAACAGTTTGACAAAGAGTTATAATGTGATCTTTTCCTTTAAATATATTTCAGTAGAAACCCTTTGAGAACAATAAATAAGTTGCCGTCTGTTAATGCAGAAAGCTATAAAGCTAAAGAATTCAAAACACAGGGCCTGTGGGATTACAGTGCTACATGTAGGACTACATTTCCCATGACCCCAGCGCCCTTACAGTAGCGCAGTTCTTGTCGCGCATGCGTACCAGGGGTAATTGGATATCAAGTGGGCCAAAACAGCGTGTGATAAAATGGTAGGTAAGATTAAAAATGAGAAACCGGGGCGATTCTTTAGCTCCGTTAAACAAGTCCAAAACCCGGTAACGGCTGTCATTGACGTTAAGGGGACACACCGATATGGCGGGACGGGGTGTCCTCAGCCAAGTGTCGCATTGTCAGGGTGATGTGTGTCGGGAATATGAGGGAAATGGAAGGTCAGTTGTTGGTATTTTGAGATCGGACACCGCGGCACGTACCTTTCCCTTTTTGGTAACCGGCCTATGCTGCTGCCCCGGGTCAGGAGAGAGCCTGCGGGATCAAACGTGCCCTCCCTGGTGAAACTGGGTCGCCAAGCACTGGCCTGTCACGGTGAATTTGCTGTTTGATGATCGGGTGGGTCAGGTCTGCAGGTCTGCGAAGACGTGCAACCCTCCCGATGAGCGAGTAGATTAAATTAACACGAGGAGGTATTTTTGTCAACTAACGGAACCTTGTGGTGGTGCATTAGGAAGTGACTGTTTCCCTTAATGCACTCGTGTATGTATATGCTGTTGCACGCATGGTGTGAGTCTTACTTTTTTAATTGTATGCACACATGCCAGATCTTGTAGTCATGGCACGTGTTATTTAAGCATAATCCACATGCAACTATTTTTGTATACAGACTAAGTACAGGAACTAGTTTCCAGCCAGGAGGGGATCCTTGCACTCTCTTTCAAATGTTCAGAAAGTTTAGGCAATACAGTGTTAATGTGCAGCCTCAACTCCACATGCATGTCTCTGCATCCCCTTTACCCAAGGCTGCATTATCAACCGGGCAACCTGTCCCAGGACCCCAGACCCTCAGTCGGTCCTGAAGGCCCCAGGTCCTAGGTCCTGTGTGTAGCAAGCAGTTTGTGACAATTTGACCAATCACTGACCTGTTTGGTAATATGCACCACTAGAGCTCAGTAAAAACTGAAATGATGAGGGCTTCTGCATTTTTACATCACCTTTGAAATTCAGTTTTAATACTTTAAATATTTCACTTGATATTGTGCTTCTATGGTGCATACAAACCTGGGACAGGTAGTTTTCCAGAGTATCCAAATACCAGGTGGTTTCTAGGCGTTTTTGGGGGAATGTGTGTGTGTGTGTGTGGGGAGGGGGCTTAATAGGCTATAACAGGTTACTCCAGCCCTGCATTTACCTGTGTGCCTGCTTGTGTTGCAGCACAAGTTGAAGTCATCGCAGAAGGACAAGGTTCGGCAGTTCATGTCCTTCACACAGGCCGGGGAGAGGACAGCCGTGTACTGCCTGACGCAGAATGACTGGAAACTAGAAGTCGCCACAGACAACTACTTCCAGAATCCAGACCTCTACTACAAAGAATCCATGAAAACCTCAGTGGACCGCAAGAAGCTGGAACAGCTCTACAACAGATACAAAGGCAAGTGTTAGGGAGTGAAAAAACTAATGTTAATAGCATCAACAGTCTGCTTGTCTTGTCTGTGACACTTTGGCGCCATTTTGCATGTTTGCAGACCCGCAGGATGAGAATAAGATAGGCATCGATGGGATCCAGCAGTTCTGCGATGACCTGACGCTGGACCCAGCAAGCATGAGCATACTTGTGGTGGCATGGAAGTTCAGAGCGGCCACGCAGTGCGAGTTCAGCAGGAAAGAGTTCCTGGATGGCATGTCTGAGCTCGGGTGAGCAACAGTGATGCCGAACCTACAATATTTGATCAGAGATGCTACTGCATTCTTAATTGTTTATTAAGGTGTTTGTATGAGCACAAATATTGAATCTCAAACTGTATACTCTGTTAAATGTGAGTCCTACTAAAACTCAATTTGTGTCACATACAGAATTTACACTGGTTTGTGTGTGTTTGTTTTTGTTTTTAATGTCTCCTGTAGCTGCGACAGTCCTGAAAAACTCAAGGCGATCCTTCCCAGACTAGAGCAGGAGCTGAAAGACACAGGGAAGTTCAAAGACTTCTACCAGTTTACCTTCAATTTTGCCAAGAACCCCGGCCAGAAAGGTTTAGGTAAGCATGAGAACAAAACGTAGGAAACATAAGAACATGTAGAAAGCTTGTCACTTTTGTTTTTTTTTACTGATTTTCATCCAAAATCTTCCTCTACTTTGTGTCCTAGACCTAGAGATGGCTGTTGCTTACTGGAATCTAGTTCTCACAGGTCGCTTCAAGTTTTTGGATCTCTGGAACCGCTTCCTGCTGGTGAGAGAGAGGACATTTTTATTCAGACCTGTTTTCACCCTCTCATTTATTTTCTGTGTCAGCAGGACATTACAAAAAAACGTTTAAGTACATTTACATACTGCATGTGAAGAAGCAAAACTATTAGAAACACCTTTATAGAATACAGTCAAATACAACAACACCGCAAAACCAACAGCCTGAAAAATTATATTCAACACGTCTTTGACACATTGTCAACAACAAGAAGTATTTCGTTCCAGACTGTTGAATTGATTTTCCCTTTTCCTGTTACTGTGCTGCATTCAGGAGCACCACAAGCGCTCAATTCCCAAGGACACATGGAACCTCCTTCTGGACTTCGGCAATATGATCGCAGACGACATGTCAAACTATGACGAGGAAGGTAAGATCATTAAAGCCTTCAGGATAAAGGCTAGCCATGAAAGACTCAGCGATCACATACAATTGCATGCTGATAATTCAGTCAGTGGCCCTGATTAACTCAGATTACAGCAAATGTCATGTCAGAGGGAGGTCTTACAACTCTGCATGTATGTTAATGCCATGTGATGAACTGCTCCAGCAAATTCCCTTTTAGTTGCATCACATATTTCTGAGTAAACTATCAAATATTTGTAGCCAAGCGCAGTAATTCTGTATGCACATAAACATTAAGTTTCTTCCTCGTCTCTGCATACTTTCTGTGGGACGCTGGTGTTGTTGCTGGTGTTGTTGCTTTCAGGCCCCGCAGAGAGGTTGAATGCAGCTTTAAAATGTTTTCAACCTTTATTATTTATTATATTTTGTATGGCACACTCTGCAGAATGAAGGAGAAGCAATGTAGGTTACAATCCAGCCTGGCTAAATTTCAGGCCAGCAGGGGGCACCTGTGAATGTTGGAATCCCAACCACCACATCACTGGATCATAATCATAATAATAGATCCCACTGAGATGGAACTAATATTCTGTGTTTTCCTCTCTCTCCTCAGGGGCGTGGCCCGTCCTCATAGATGACTTTGTGGAGTTTGCTCGGCCGATTGTGACGGGGACTAAGCGCAACATGACATAGTGTTTGTCCCAGCTTCATGCAGCGGGTGGAGTTTGCGTTTCTCCCAATTTTTCTTTTTTTGAATGCGGATTTTTATACAAATGAGCCAAAAAGAGACTTACTTCTCAAATAAGCCTGTCTGCAGCTTGTCGTTAAGATTGTTCTTCCAACTGCGTAAGATGCCTTGGCTGGGGAGTGACCTGGAACAGAGGAAAGCAGGAGGGGGAATCAACAGGAGAGAGAGAGATGATGGGGTTTTTTTTGTTGTTGTCGTCTGCTGGCGAGGACAGACTTTGTAATTGCAATATGGAAATGATGGGTACCCTAAAACTCGTCACTTGTGGGCAAATCACCAATGGGTGTGGCTTCGAGCTGCTGCGGACTTGGCTCACTAACCTGCACCCTTGGCACAATGAGGAGGGACGGTAGCAGTGAACCTACAGCACACGCAGAGGATTAAGTTATAGATGCAGTAGGATGTGGCCTCTTACGTTGTCAATTGTGAATGGAACAGTATGTTAAAATCTGCATGTTTTCGTCGGCTGAATGTTGTTGAAGGAGGAAAAAAAGTAGTCTACATTATTTTCACTGAGATCGCGAATGTGTAGCTCTCTACCAATCACACTGAGAGCGGAGAGAAAGTGTGCTTGCTCATCATTGTATGTGAGTGCGTGAGTGTGTGTTTTTGGGGGTGGGGGTGGGGGGGTTTAAACATATTGCCTCTTTTACAGTACAATGCTAAATATTTTAATTTGGTTTTGTTATAATTAGAAGTTATTAAGAAATTATGATTCAAAGTATTAACTGAGCGACAGTGAAAAAGATCCACGTTTTGGATCCACACTGAGAATCGGTCGGAGCAGCATGCTTTTTGAGCTCAGCACCAGCAGAATCTCTATTGTTACAGTTGTGAAACACTGTACCCGTAGGAATAAGAATAGATTCAGTTTTAGAAGAATGAAAGCGTGTATCTGAGAAAACAGGTAATGACATTTATAATCATCATTAGGACATACGAAGCATTTAGGATCCTCATTTTTAAAATGCTACTGCATTACGTGTTTGGTTGACTTTAGTTTTGTGGTGTGTAAACTGCTGTACACAAAGAGAAACTGACTGGCACATTGACTGTTTTCTATTATCCAGGTGACGATGACGATGCCAACCCTGCAAACTGCACTGATTTACACTTTTTCTGTTGTCGTAGGTTTTTCTTTATCAGGCAGCACTGTATGCAGCTACGGAGATGTTCAGTTTACATGACAGTAGCTTCATTTGCATACTAGACTTTTTAAAATCTACATCCCAGCCAGGAGTATTTTAAACTATTTGTTTACACTGTTGGAGGTTTTAGTCTGTTGCCGTTCATGGATTAGCAACCGCAGGGTGGCGTGTTAAAGTACCACAAAACTACTACAGAGAAAAACATGTCACTGTAAGAACACTGCTTGTGCCGCCATCTAGAGGTGGCTGTGCAGTGTAGCATTTCTCAATGTACTCTGGCACAACGCTACATCACAGCTGGATGTGGTCGCAAGTATTTGACAACACCTGATCAAACCTAGCTGTGATGATAGATCAGAAGACTTGAGCCTTTTTAACCCATAGAGCTCAGTGCAGCAATGCTTTTAGTTTTACTCTTTTAAGTGTAATTGTAAACACTAAACGACCCTGTATTTGCTGAACGCATCCCCTTTCTCGGCGCGACAGAAGGTAGAGCTCAGGTACCAGTCGTCCTCTCCCAGTCTCAGTGAGCAGCAGGCGGCTTCCTGTACTTACATCAGTATTTGCCATGCGTTCTGTTCTAAAAGATCATCTATGCTATCTTGTTCTGCCGATTGTTGTCACCACGATAAAACCTTTTGTGTTGAAATAAGGATGGATTAGTTCCCCGCAGTCCTGTCACCATCTAACTACGGGGGAAATGATTGCCTTTTTTTTTTCTGAAGTCGACAAACTTGTGTTTAAGTTCTCATATTTATGTAAACAGAAGTCAATCATAAACTATGGTGCCGTGCATGAAGTTCAGGCAGATCAGGATTTATGATGATTTCAGTCCCGGATTGAATGCAGATGAGTGGCAAAGAAACCAGCTTCGTCCTGACTGTACAACAGTCACTGTAGGAGCTGGTAAATGTGTCATATTGTTCATCTTCATAACTGAGCAAGTTAGATATGTGTCGGTGCAATGAAATATCCCACATAAAGCATTTCCGACTGTGTTGCAACAGCGAGATGGTGTGAAAGCTTTTCCCAGTTGATCGTCATTGACTTTACGATCTGTGGTTCGGAGCAAGACAATGTGACATCTTTCAGTGTTCAGTTTGACCATATGGTACGTTTGGTACACTTTTATTTGTCAGATGTGTGGTCAGCCGTTTCTAGTCATGCAGATCATTCTTATCAAAACAGTATTATTTCTGCCGGCAAGAAAACAGGTATTTACAGAATATTATGTTTTGTCACAAAAGCATACTGAACATTGTTTTCTTTGAGAAAGTTGTCAATAAAGCATGTTGTTTTTAACAGTCTTGTAAAAGATGCACTTCTGTCTGCCAAGCACTGCACTTAGTTCTGACAACAATGGTTTGTTATTGTGTTGTGCTGCAATAAGAATCCTGTATTGATATTTTTCTGAAATCAATATGAATCGCAACTTGGCAAAAATGTGGGCATAATCGCAGCTAATATATACAACTTGATCTTCGGTGCAATGAACCAAACTCTTCACTCATGGAAAACAAGAACATCAGCAACTAATTTTGTTATTTTTTATTTAAAACTTCCTTTGAATAATTCATTTAGATTGGATAACAGTATGTTGTAAAGCTAAAATGATTATATGTTATGATACCGCTAAAAGTTCCAAATGATAATGTTGAATTCACCCATTTGC
>NTHP01000109.1:2303869-2320665 GCA_003416845.1 Oplegnathus fasciatus
TTACTATTCAAGTTACAGACGGGTAACAAATTAAAGGAAAAACCAACATAAAGTGTGAAAGTGTCTTAGTAAGGTGTTGGGCCACCATGTGCTGCCAGAACAGCTTCAATGCGCCTTGGCATTGATTCTACAAGTCTCTAAACTCTACTGGAGGGGTGAACACCATTCTTCCAAAAGATATTCCCTCATTTGGTGTTTTGGTGATGGTGGTGGAGAGCGCTGTCTAACACGTTGGTCCAAAATCTCCCATAGGTGTTCAATTGGTTGAGATCTGGTGACTGCAAAGGCCATAGCATATGATTCACATAATTTTCATACTCATCAAACCATTCAGTGACCTCTCGTGCCCTATGGATGGGGGCATTGTCATACTGGAAGAGACCACTCCCATCAGGATAGAAATGTTTCATCATAGGATAAAGGTGATCACTCAGAACAACTTTGTATTGATTAGCCGTGACCCTTCCCTCTAAGGGGACAAGTGGACCCACACCACGCCAGCAAAATGCCCCCCCCCACAGCATAACAGAGCCACTGGATCCCCTCACTATAGGGGTCAAGCATTCAGGTTTTTCCTTTAATTTGTCACCTGTCTGTATCTCTCTCTAATGGAGGCAGGTTTTTATCCAAGCCAAACACTGACTGATTTGAGACTAAACTAAATGGCAGAATCAGAATTAAAATCAGTTTTATTGCCAAGTAGGTTTCACATACAAGGCATTTGCCTTGGTATGCCTATTGGTGCACAACAATAAACATGGTAAGTAGCAAATATATAAAAGATAAAAAGCAAGTACTGCAAGTCAAGAAGCATAAATAGAAAATTGACTAAAAATATAATAAACAGTAGTGAACAGAACAGAAACATCTCCATATTCCTGTTGAGAACCACCGCCCTACAGAGTGTGTTTGAGCGTGTCAGCTTGGTAACAGTTGTCCCTTATCAGGTTGCATTCCTGCTGCATATCATCATCATCATCATCATTGGCTCTTCTGGTGATGCTTTGTCTACTGTTACTCTGACTATGTTCAGGGCTGCATTTGCCAACAGATAAATGGAAAAAATGAAAGGTGTATAAAGGGTTGGGATTAACATGTGTAATTTATGTGACTCAAAAGGGGTAAAATCGAGGCGAAGGTGAAGATGAGATTAAAGAAACTCTTGGATGCAGTCCTGGGGAGTCGTGGGATTAGCTGAAGTCAGGGCAGGAGATGATTGATAAATATGTTTAAAATAGTGAGGTAAGGATTAGAGTTGAGTTGAGTTGGGAGGGGCATCAGTTAGGATGATGCTCCATTCTTACCCTCCTCCCATGGGGCGGCTGGGATGTCAACAAAGTCCAGCACCAGCTGACAGGCTTGCACTCCAGCACATTAGCATCTCCTCCAGTGCGTCCAGCCCCCATTACCACTCCACACCCAGCCATCCAGCTTTTAGGCTTTGGGGCCATGGGGATTGCCTTTTTAGGAGACACCTGATCACAGCTGAACTCACCGCCGCCCAACACAAAGACACTGTGGCTGATAGCGTGATGCTTTCTTGTGTGTGTGTGTGTGTGTGCGCACCAGCCCTTGGTACTGAGGGACAACTGATGAGAAACTAGAAGGGAGCTCTGAGGGTGGGACGGTGGTGGAGCTACTATGTAGCGGAGACGGAGATCAAGCGGAAATCTTGCTGGAAAGACTGTTTGAAGCTCCGGGTTTGATCTGTTTCTGTTGTTCTGTGGTCGTGAGTCCGTTGAGGTGGTGAAGAAGACCTACAGCTGGAAGGAGTCCTTTTTTTAGTGATCAGCTGGGTGAGCAGAGCCTGGTGTCATGGAGAAATTCAAGGCAGCCATGGTTCTGGGGGCTGTTGGTGATGCCTTGGGCTACAGAAAGGGCCGGTGGGAAGGCTGCACCTCAGGCAAGAAGATCCAAGAGGAACTGGCCTCTCTGGGGGGACTGGGGGCCCAGAAACTGGACCCTGATAACTGGCCCCTGAGTGATGCGACGCTGATGCACATGACCACAGCAGAAGCACTTGTAACAGGTATGTTTAGGATTGATGTCAAGAAGAATGACAAAAAGGCAGATGAGAGAGAGGAAATCATAGCAAGATTACTCACTCCTTTGCTTCTTTCAAAATGTTAAATATCATATCAAAATGTCACATATCTTACTATCACACAAATTTGACATCTAACTTCACATAAAACCAAAACCTTTCTTTCTTTATCTGTTCCATAATATATAGACACAACATCCAGCCAGGCT
The DNA here is from genome assembly GCA_003416845.1 of Oplegnathus fasciatus. Taxonomy (NCBI): domain Eukaryota; kingdom Metazoa; phylum Chordata; class Actinopteri; order Centrarchiformes; family Oplegnathidae; genus Oplegnathus; species Oplegnathus fasciatus. The sequence goes on from NTHP01000109.1 coordinate 2,306,123, forward strand.
TTTGATCTTTCTACATTTAGGAGGACCAGAATAGCTCCTTCTATACTGTCAGTGGAAGCTGCTAATCACTTACTGGCAGACCATCTCTGAATGATAAAACCTGCTGACATATCATGACTGGTCATCAAAGACAAAACCTCTGTAGAAACCTTATTTACAAATGCCGTCACTCAAATGTCATCTCAAGCCCCCGCAGGATGGCCAGGAGTTGCCAGGACAGAAAAGTCCAAAATAGACGACTTTGGAAAAGATGATCCTTGGCTCTCCTTTGCTGAACAATAGCGGGTCAGACTCCTCCATAATCTGCCGGTATCATGTTTGGCTGCAGATGCGGTTCAAAGCCAATGACAGCGGCCCTGTAAAATGGTGATGACATCTTTCGAGATTAGACAGCCCCATTTAGCCACAATGCCTGCACACACACACACACACAGCAGCCACACAACAACGTATGGAGTAGGATGAATGTTGTTAATGTCAGTATATAACACAACAATACTCCTCCCTAGTAGCCTAATTATCAGTCATTAAAGGGGAGTATTCAATGTATTATACATTCTTATCTGAAGCAGAGAATAAAGGATGTTTAATTAAAGACAAGAATCACAATTTTCTCAATTCCCTCTTTACACACATTCATTGAAGGATTTGACAGTGCAATAGACTGGCAGCTTCAGGTCTTTCCTCCCTCATCCTCTGTAACAGAATCTGAACCACAGTCCAGTCAAGAGGGTGAAAGTCCCTGTCTTTCATCAAAGTCCCAGACCACTAAATTAGAGGCAATGCTTCTTTGTCAACATAGGCTCTCTCTCTCTCTCTCCCTCGCACATAAACAAATTCTAGCAGGATGGCTGTGGGCTCTGCTGGAGGATCCCAGTTGACCTCTTGGTGTGTGGAAGTGACTCCCCTCGCTCCGCAGGCATGCTGGTCCTAATCTGCGGTGTGGCAGGCTGAGGCTAAACTTAGCCCACGGCAGCACCACTCATCTCGCCTTGCATGCCAATCATGAATGACTCTCAGTCACTGTGTGTGTGTGTGTGTGTGTGTGTGTGTGTCCAGATTACTGGTGTCTGGAGGACCTGTACCGGGAGCTGGTGCGTCTCTATGTTGAAGCCATGGTGTCTCTCCAGGGCAGAGCCCCCGATCCCGCCACAGTGGAGGGCTGTGTCCACCTCAAACCTCACAACTTCCTGCTCGCCTGGCATACACCCTTCAATGAAAAAGGCCAGTGGAAATTTAAGATATTGTTTTTTTTAATTTATTTAATGAGTCCAACACAACTGCAGTTTATGAAAATGTGTGTCTGGATGTGTGCACGTGGATCTATGTCCAGGTTCTGGGTTCGGGGCAGCTGCCAAGGCCATGTGTGTGGGTCTGAGATACTGGCAACCTGAGAGACTAGACAACCTGGTGGAGGTCAGCATTGAGATTGGCAGAATGACCCACAACCACCCCACAGGTGACAGTGTTAGCATTCAAAAATGCATCTTTAAATGCATTTTACCTGCAAGAACATTGATTCAGTGCTGAGTGAGTTCGAGATGTCAGTAGACAGAGTTGGCATAGTGACTTGTGGTGTCACTCTTGGCTTCAGGCTTTCTAGGTTCCCTGACAACAGCGCTGTTTGCATCTTATGCGATCCAGGGGAAACCTCTTGTGACTTGGGGCCGCGAGCTGATGAAGGTCATCCCTCGGGCTGAGGAGTACTGCAGGAAGACCATAAGACACATGGCAGGTTAGATTGTGTTTCTGCCTGTGTTAGTGTGCAAGAGGCATGCCATTTAATCCAGGCCAATCAAAGAAACATAGAAGAAAACACAACAAAAAGACTAGTATCAATATGTGTCTGCCAGTATATATAGTAATTTTGTGAATTTGGTATGTATGCACATGTGTCTAAGAGAGCAAGACTATCAGCTGACACATATAATGTGTGTGATTATTCATTCCTATGCAGAGTATCAGGAAAACTGGTTCTACTTTGAGGCCAAGTGGCAGTTTTACCTGGAAGAGAGAGAGATAGAGAAGGAGGGACAGAACAAACCTTCATTCCCTGATCGCTATGACGCTGAGGAGACAGACAAGGTACATCCTGCCTCTGTGTCGCACACCAAAAAATAAATACACACATAAAGAAAAGCTTACCTTCAGGGTATTCACATCAACAGAAGCCCTAACAGGAACAGTGTGCTGCTGTTACTCTGTCCTCGTACATACAGTTGTATAAGCGCTGGAGCTCAGAGGGCCGTGCAGGCCGGAGAGGTCACGATGCCCCCATGATAGCCTACGATGCTCTTCTCGCAGCAGGGAGTGACTGGGCTGAGCTGTGTAAACGAGCCATGTTCCACGGAGGTGAGGACCACAGCATTCTGCACCTGCAAGACACATTAAAACACAGACAGATAAAACGTGCAGCCTGCTCATAGTAAATTCTGTGAAAATACTGTGTTTCTTTTAGGTGAGAGTGAAGCCACAGGCCTGATCGCAGGTTGTCTCTATGGCCTCGTGCATGGCCTGAGCCAGGTCCCCCCAGGCCTGTACCAGGATTTGGACAAAAGAGAGCGCCTGGAGGAGCTGGGAGAAGCGCTTTACAAAGCAGCATCTGCAGAGAAGTGCATAGACAAGTAATCCGGCTCTTCACTGGCCTGAACCCTACTGGCTATCAGAGGAACTGCACATGACTGTAAAACCGCTTCCCTTTGTCCCACACTACCCTCTAGTCCTCCTTGGTAGCATCTCAATAGTCTTGAGTGGCATCCTGTCCTCTCCTCACCTCTCTTGCCCTCCTATCCTTGATTTTGCTAAACACAGATCTGTCATGCATTGGAAAAGTTAAATCACCTGTCGCTGTAGGTGTGAGGTGGAGGAACATCAAACAGGAAACCATTTAGGGTATTGAGTTTCAGCCTTTGTCTGACATGAAAGCTTTCCTGTGAGACCATCTCTCTGGAATCTGCATCTGATGGCAGGGAGGAGTAACTTGTCTCTATTACTCCACCCAATAATAAATGACAGAACTGTGGGGAAAAGAAAACTCTTAGTCCTTTATAACTTGTATTTGAAATAAGACTAGTAAGCTAGTTAACTTCTCAAAATTAACAAACAAAAGATAATTTCCTTCTCTGACTGCTTCCTTTTCTCAAGCTAACCAGTATTAACATGAAGCACATGGTTATGCTGTGTCATGGAGTATCTAATTCATCCGACTCAGCATAAAACATTTTGACAAAGTCTAATTGATTTTAAGATATGTCTCTCTCCACAGTAAGCTTTCTGTTTTTACCTAAAACTATCACCTTAATCTAAGGTGCAGAATAAATTCAATAGTTTTTTAATGCATGTAACGTGGTGGAAATTTTGAAATGATTTTAACTTTTACGCATAATATTATTGAGTTGTAGAATAGTAATCATTTTATCTTATACTGTGATCAATTATGATTTGCACTGTGATGCTCTTATCAGGTACAGTGTACTATATTGTGAAAACACCATTACATGGTGAATATTAATATAACATGAACATTAAAATGGACTCAGATATACATCACGCATGAAGTGCCTGTCTCTCTTTATCTTAACTACAACATTTATTTTGATGGACAGCTTGTCTCCTAATTTTTCTACCAGATTTCTTCTTGCTACACAACCCTGCTCTACAATCCCCTGAACTAATCACCTGTAACAAGCTCACACTGCGAGAACACTTCACTTCAAGTCTGAACATTTTATCTCCTTGACTTTGCTGCAGGGGTGGGATGACTACTGGTGCATCCAGTTCAAGTAGAAGTGCTGTTTATTGACTCAAATATCACTCGGGTAGAAGATTAATAAGTAGAAGAGAAAAAATAGTCCTCCTGGAGTAACTCTGAATAACAGCTACTACTTTTATATAGTCACTGTGAAAGGCCAAATTCTCTACACTCCAACAACTACAGTGATCCTCATTTAAAAAGGGCCAACCTTAATGGAATATTTCCCCCATTTATGCTGTAACAGGTGTGCTGAAGCAAGAGTTATACCCGAATTCTTTTTCATGATGGTGTTATAAGTTTTAAAAGAAGAGTATTACAATTTTTTATATCACTACGACTGTGTGAAAAACACAAATTTAGCACCATATTTCAGAAGATGGTGCAGTACCATTGTTGCAATAAGACAGGTAAGCCCTATCTAGGCTACTCTGTTCTTTTTCCTTTACAAAAGTAGAGTGCAATACTTCAAAGATAAACTTACTATCTATCCACCTACCTACCAGGGTTTGGGTACAACTTATTTTCTTGGCTAATCCAAATACATTTAAAACCACCTATTTTGTACAATTATTTAGTTCTGTTAAAAGTCTGAGTGGGGATGTAGTTTCAAGATCAGATCACAAATACAGCAAATTGTCTGCCTTTGGGAAACAGTTACAATAATGATATCATTTGTAATTAGTGAGCATCCATTCAGACATACAATTACACGATCTCCTCACAATCGTGCATCCAGCACTGCTATCAGCACTATTTTAGTAAATTTAATAATCTGCCAATCATGCTTCAACTCTGCTGTCAATATCCATAACTATTCAGGTGTGCTTAGCTGCAGATGGCTACAGGGATTAAGTTTTGCATGTCCTCTATTCTCCATAGACCAGATTCTCGGAAAACCAGTATCAGCCCAGATGCCTGTATGTTGAGGAAGTTGGTTAGAGATCGCAACTGCCGCCCTGTGCTCCGAGGGATTCTGGAGAGTCTCCTGCATTACCTAACACAGGATCTGCCCAAGTGGACCACCAGAAACAGAAACCTGGAGAAGCCAGGGTCGGATATTGCAGTTGAAAGAAGCACAGATTGGCCAGATCAGAGAATTGAGGCTTCAGTGAAGCAGACTCAACTTCAGACAAGTTGCACTATTGTTCAGCTCCCCAAAGAACATAAAAAGACCAGAGGAAAGATTGCTGAGACCAGTTCCAAGATCCCTGTAAAATGCTGGCCAGATCCACAGAAAGACAGTTTGCCAGGCAGGTATGAAGGAGATCAAAGAGCAGGAGACTTAATATCCCGGCGTGTTACCACATTCCAGCTCCTCCAATCCAAATTCACAAGGTCCACACCCAAACCTTCTATCACCCACCAAAGGGAGGTAGGAACTCTGTCCTGCAGCAGAGGAGTGGCAGGTAATGTGAATCGCTGCCAAGACAGTATGCACGACATGCACAAGAAGGACCGGACTAGAAGAGAACCAGGACCGAAGAGGGGGGGCAGCGTGAAAGATATTGTAGCCAAGTTTGCCATCGCTGAGCAAAAGGAAAAGGGAGAGAACATGCTGAAGAAACAGCCAATCAAAGCAAAACTCATTGGAAGAGGGATCCTCCTGTCTTCTTTGATGGAGAGGTTTGAGACCATGGCCACTGTATGTAAAGGAAGTGACTTGAAATGTTCACATGAAAGGCCCTCAGGAGGAGTCAAGGTGACCAGTAATGTAAAGCAGAGGGTAGCCTGTCACGAAAGACGGAAAAATCAAGCTGTTCACAAACAAAACCAACACAAGCAAATGAAAAGTGAATCTGTTGGACAGCAGTTAAAAGGAAATCAAACCACAAAAGAGCAAGAACAAAGACTGGAGCAGGCAGTAGACGTTTTGACAAAAGTAAACTCAAACCTGGATGAAAAAAATCATTCGAAAGCAGAGCAAGTGAGGCAAATGGGCGACCAGCATTCAGATCAAAAGGCTGAAGGCCATTGTTCATTAAATCATGAAAAAGATCAGGCTTATGATGGGGATGTTAAGGGTTGGAAGTCAGAAGAATATGGTGAAGTTCAGACGACAGTAGAAGAAACCAGTATCACCGACAAGTTAAAATACGGACATCTAGAGCTGCTCTGTTTAACATCCGTCACCGAGAGGTCACTCCCAGAACCTTATAGGCTTTTTCCACAGGTAGAAGCCCAAGTGAACCACAACATGGTGACCATCAGGACCTGCTCCCCTGTGTGGTCCACATGTGTAGATTCCTCTCCTAAACAATATTCTGTGGAACCATCAGAAAGCTCGCAAAAGATACCTAACTTGAAGACAGACGTTCCTCATGGAGCCCTACAACACTCTTACAGGGAATCAAGCCCAGGTGAACCTGCCGCCACAGTTACTGACGGGAGACGCCCTTTAAAGGCCCAAACTGAGGGACTTTCTGCATATAAAGGCCGCCATCCAGCGGAGAACAGGACAGCGGAAGATCCGAATCCAACCAAAGTTGAGACCATCCAAAGAAGGCCGCCCATGTACGTCATCCCATGTGTTTACAGATTTGATTATCAGCAAGATGTTGATGATCAGACTGATTCCTCCCCTCAATCAGCACAAGAAACTATGACTCCTTTGGTTACGATGCCACCACCACACTCTGATACTTCTGTGACTGCCTTGGTAGCATGTCCTCCTAATAACACAAAAGTACAAACCCTTCATGTAACAACAAAAAATAAGCCAACAGAGGGTAAACCACAAGAAAAAGACAGGGAGGCAAAAGAAGAAATAACACCCATGGACATAAAAGAGACTAGTGTGCCGCAAAGTTTCAGACTTCTTGAAGACAATAAGGCTGCATTTGACAGCGAGACCTCTGCTGTAACGTCTGCAAAGACTCAACCTGAGAGAGACAATCCCAAACAGAGACCAAAGTACACAACAATCAACTATGGGGATCCTTCAGTCAAACAAACGTATAAACCCAAAGTCATACGATTTACTGACACCTTTACTTTCTAGGTTGGTACTATTGAACAAACAATCTCACTGCCAGAATCTGTATTCACTGGTCAAGCTCGGTTTCCTTTCATGGACACTATAAAAGGAATTTAAATTAAGATTTCAGTTACTCTCAATGTATCTTCATACATCAACAACAATACACAGTTACTACAAAGTTACAGCAACAGAAACGCAGTGGAAGCAACAAGTAAAACTGTTGTTTTTCATTAAAAGTTGAGAGCAAATGAGCACGTGATCATCCGTGAGCTAGTATATATTAGAAAAATACTGGACCACAGTTGCTCAGGCAAAACCAATTGCGATATTTATCACAACATTTTTGATTGAAAGATTATTTTTCATTTGAATAAGCTTGCATTAAAAGTCATTCAGTGTATTTGCTTAAAATGGTTTCACAGTATAAGGATGAGAAAAAAAGAGATCACTGATAGTCCTCTAAATATTTTGTAATCGCTCTCATAACCTCCAAATGGCCTACAACAGTTACACTGGCTGGTACACTGGCAGTACTGCCAACTTGATAACTGAAAAAAAAATCATCTTTTCTACTTGCAGTATTTGAAATGGTTTCTCATCAACACTGTTAACATGATAGGCTGGGTAATAGAAGACTAGCTTTAAATTTTAAAGGTGTATTATAATCTAAATCAATATAAATCTGTGTAAATCCATACGTCCATCCACTTTCTGCCACTTATCCGGGGCCGGGTCCCGGTGGCAGCAGGCTAAGCAAGGAAGTCAAGACATCCCTCTCCACAGCAGCATATCCCAGCTCCTCCTGGGGGATCCCGAGGTGTTCCCAAACCAGATGATTTCATTGTCACGTGCACGATGCTTAAGTCTAACTGTCTCCTGAGTCTCTAAACAGTGCTACATGTAAAACTCCCTTCTCTTTCTCCATAAGTATCAAGATACAGCACAGTATCATATTTCAGTGATTGAAACTTGTTCATTTTTTAAAATAAACTTCTCAAAACTATAACAGCACACTATTGATGCTGCCTAATTTACTCATTATTGTCACTGTGGATTATGGTAATTTTAGTAGATTTGCAAACCATGCATTGAGCTCAAATGTATGAGTACGATTTTTAATATGATTTTTGATAGAAGCTGGCTGCTGTTTTTGCAAATCACTTTGTGGGGAACTGGCCAAACACATGGTCATAAAGGTTGCAGGCTGTTCACGAGGAAGCAAACATATTTTTACATGCTTACACGCTGGAGGGATTAATTGGACTTAGACTTTAAGATGTGGAATAGTGAACAGTTCCTCGTACACACTTACAGAGAACTGAAGTGTTTCTATAAAGGATACAGTGACGATTGCCCAGAACGGATGAATGGCTGCACTACAGCAGTGCCAAACATGTCAGTGGCTGGAAGCTCATCCTATTCACAGATCCAACCCCCCGCCCACCAGCAGGATTACACTACTGCTGAAACATGAGTCTGCATTTGGACTTACTCTGGTATTTTCACAAGAGGATAAGAGATCGAGGCCTACATGATCCATCATCTGTCCATCCTGAGGCTTATCCAGATAGGCAGTGGTGAGGAGGAGTATGGTGTTGTTATTGAGTGTTCATGTGCGTATGTAGGGCAGAAATGCTTTAATCAAATTCCAAATAATTTAATTTATGTAGGGCTAACAGGGCTAATAGGGCTTCTACAAATAGGTGAATTTTTGTGTACTCACATTCTGTCAACAGTGGTTAAAACAGCATGCAACACAGTCATATACACACGCCCACACACTGAATTATATTGGATATTTGTGGTGTTTATGGCTGGCTCTTTGTGTGACTGTTAGCCCGGGCTGTTCACCAAATAATAACTAAAAAAATACTGTTATTTCTGACTGCTTGCTCCATAAATTCTATATAAAATGAAAAAATCCAGCAAAGTTCTATACGTGTTAAAGCTACATTTTACAAGTGACTGTCCTTTACTTAAAGTAAAGTTACACTGACCACATTTCTATCCCCACATGAAAACTACAACAAGGAGGTGTTCAAAGATGGCCACCGAAAAGCCACCAGAACAACCTTAATGTCATCTTGTGACAGTCCTGCCTGGACACAGGGTCTGAGGCTCTGCTCCAGATTCTCTCATTAGCACATAATCAAATTGAAATCTGGTGACTTGATGTAAGGTTTGCATCATTTTGATACTCATCACCTTTTCCAGTAGGAGTGGAAACCAATCCTCTCTTACGTGTGCAGGACTTCCAAGTCATTTCAATATAGTTTCACTTTCAAGTCATTTCAATATAGTTTCTTTTCAAATAATAATATTAGCTGAGGATGAGGATGAGGATGTGAGGCTGCTGCTGATGCTGAGACAGAAAGAGCAACTGATGAATTTGAGAGACATAAGCTATTTTTGATGTATTTTCATTAACCCTATAGGCCTTACTTTATTTATTTATTTGATCTCTGTCACATCTGCAAACATCCAGAGATTTTGAAGGACTGTGGGAGCCCTGAATGCAGCAGGTATGTTTGACTTCAGGTGTATTATTTGCTGCCCAGCAGAGGCTCAGGTTAACAGATGGCTGTATTTACCTGTGCTACGTGGCTGTGCTGGAGAGGGCGCGGCTACTTACCATTTTTTTGCTGCCTTTACGTGTTATCGGAAAATACTAACACAGTTACAAACAGGTGACCCTGGGAATTTTATGATCTGGGAGTTGCCGATGTTGTAGGCTGTGTCAACAGTTGATACTAATGTGATATGTTATATAACAAATAAATGCTGAGCTACGGAGGCTTTTACAAAATATTCTGAAATGCCTATTTTCCTTAATGCTGCAGGGACAGCGGTGGCTTGGTGCACAACAAGGGTTGCTATGTGTTCCCATATAGGAAAATATGCAAATAAAAGATGTTTTGCTGTAACACTTCATAAAAAGGGCGTTTTCTTATCAAAGTTGTTACCATATACTAGTACATATTGGAGGAGATATTACTGCAAAAAAAGTTGTAAGCAAAGACAAAACTGAATTATTTAAGAACCTCAATCTCTCCTCCTTTTTCGTTGTACCTCTGCAGCTCCACTTTTTTCTAACCAAAGCCCCATGAATGCGCCACAAGTCACATTTAGCGATCCGAGGAGAGCTCCGAAGTGGGATGTTACGGGAATCACTCGAAAGCAGCGTTAGGTCTGATTGACGTGTGTGTCCTGGGACAAACGTCATCAGTCCGAAATCTTCCATGGAGTAGCCCGGTCCGGACAAGAAGAGTGGAAGTGACTTGTATTGTATGTACTAGTCGGTATGTTTGGATGTTGTTCTTGGAGCTACGGGCCAGTTGGTTGTACTCCGAGGAGAGGGGGACCCGCAGCAGGTGCATGTGGATGGCGATAAAACTCAAAGCAAACTCCGCTCTCTACACACGGCTTGAACATCGGCGGATCGATAAAACACTTGAATTATTGAACTGAAACGACTTCTTGGTTTGGGTGAAAGCGTTAAGGATGCTTTTCACGGCTTTCCCTTCCGGATAACAGCATGTTAATCCCAGGAAAAAGCAGCGTCCTGTCCCGTCTCTCCGCACGCAAACACGGAGAAAGTTACTAGTTAGTGTACGCTAACTTACCTCAACTTAAAACCGCGACTTCGACATTCATGTTTGTTGTAAACTTTTGCATTGTTTTTGGATTTTTTTTTGGAGAAACACAACACGGTGGATACATGGTGAGGCTCTAGCACAGATTTTCAGGATACCACCGGCAGAGGAGAGGCAATGGAGAAGAACAAGGCGACCAACAGGACACGCTCTGCCGCCGACGGTAGAGCCAAAGACCGAGTGGACAGGTAACGCTAACGGTGGGCTTTAACGGTTATCTCAGCCTGCTAAAACGTTTTAAACCACATATTATCGATTCTGGGAGGTCAGGAGTGGTTGAGTAACTTACCTGATAAGTTAATCCAGAAGAAGCTAACTTGTTTATTCAACATTTAGTGGAAATTGAAGCAGTAACGTTTAGTTAGTTAGCCAACTAACGTTAACTACTTTAGACCGTTACTCGAGTCGTTAGCTCACAGCTAACGGCTGGTTACCAGTACAGAACTCTCATTAAATATTGTCGTATTTTTACAAACGGCTGGAGGCTGTTCGTACTTTTTTCTCCCATAAAATGTAACTTGCAGGGCTCTGTGAAATTTGTCGGGATAAAGCAAAATTTCTTCTACTCTGAACATACTCTACAAAGACAGCCACTGCATTTCTTAGATCTGTTTAATACATGGACTCAGGTGATTAATAATCAGATTTACAGAGTAGCAGACCTTCTGTAGTTGTTGTGCAGTGGCCTGCTCATGTTTATAGTTTTGTTTTGCCCATTAGAAATTGGACACATTAAACGTGAGATTTAACTAAAGATTTAACTAACATAATTAATGTTTGTGCATTTAGAAAACAAATCAGTGGATGTACATTCAGTTGCCAGATTATTTGGTACACCTAACGCTAGCTAAAATTAATGCAGTCTGACACAACAGCCTTGTAATAAAGCCTACCAACAGATTATAGTGTTCACTTTTTGTTGAAACGGTTTAAAAAAGGTGTTGATTCAACTTTATGGTAATTTTTTAGGGCTGTTTCTAACATTTTGTACACCCAGTTTGTATCAGTGAGGGCAGAATAAATATTAGAAACTGCAGCCTCCAAACAGTGAAGTTATGACCTCCATGTACTGCAGGGCTGTTGTATTAGACTGCCTTACTTTTATCTAGGTGTACCTAATAAACTGGCAACTGAGTTAACATTGGATTGCACTTGAAATAGTGCAGTTTATCCACTCTATTTACATGTAGACATTGGCTAAAGCATTTCGGCTTTTTTGTATATGTTTGAAATCCATACACAGCTCTGCAGTATATGTTAAATGATTTTTTTTTTAAATGAGAAGAGGAGCTGTTGCACAGTTCAAACAAACAGTGATAACCCAAACCAACACCTGAAATCAGGTGCCACTTTCACAAACTCCACAATGATACATCTAATGTGTGTCCTTGGTTTTGTTTTGGCAACAAAGCCATTCTCAGATGAGGAACATAATATTTGCATAATGATACCTTTATTTTCACCCAGCATTTGCAGTGCCTCACTAGTTAAAGCCTGGACTGTGTAGTATATACAGTAGTAAAGTGGTTAAGTCTGTTCAAAACAGATGTAGTAGTGCACCACATTGCTGGTCTGTAGCTGCATTTCTTCTTCAGGGATTAAGCTGCAGGGAGATTACCGTGTTACCTAAGGCATTAGGTTGAGCCATCTACACCCACAACTTTTTCATCTATAGCCAGATTGTAGATGTAGGCAGTGTAGGTACACATGCTATATATGAAAGACTACATCAATAAAATAGAGCCACTAGTCTTTGTGCTGTAATGGCTTCATTCAGTCTAATTATTCCTGAACAGGTGCTATGTAAGTGGGGCTGACGAGGCCTAAATGCTACAAACACTAGCAGTTAAATGATACTGGACTAATGAATGAATGACAGTAACAGTTTTTAGAAAAGACATGATAAAATTTTTTACATTAATTAGAAATGTTTTCAGTTATGCCTCAAGTACAAGTTAAAGCACATAAACACACACCAGTGTACACACACAAGTGCACTTGGACAGAGTCACCTGATTTCCTTCAATTTGTCTGATATTTACAGTGCTATGGTGTGAATTTTTGGTAATTCTGATGATGATTGTGATTTACTGACTGAAAACTGTTTCATTAAAGTTGTTAATGGTTTCTAACTTTGTGCTTTTTGGCCCAGTGTGGATCCATATGGTTTTGAGCGCTCAAAAGACTTTGATTATGAGTCTTACGAGGAGCTCATGTCTGAGTATCTAGTTGTGCTCACCCGACGATCCATCAAGTGGTCCAAACTACTGAAGGGCAAAAGCAAGGTGCAGAAGAATGTAAAACGTGAGTGTGAAACCTGAACACACCAGTGTCACAATGAACGCAATAAAACTGAACTAAACTTCCCCCTCTCCTTCAGTAAAGCGTTACGTACGTAAGGGGATTCCCAACGAGCACCGGGCTCTGATCTGGATGGCAGCCAGTGGGGCTCAAGACCAACTAGAGAAGAACCCAGGATACTACCAGTCCCTGCTCGGAGCCCAGCACGACCCCAAACTGGTGGAGACCATCTGCACAGGTCAGGCTGTGAACAGTTTCTCATTCATGCTCACTCAGACCTCCGTAGAAGCCCCGATACTCACCTAGCCAACCTCAAAGAACCAGCCCTACCAAAGACTCACAGCCATCGCCTCACATCTGTTATAAGTTGCACTTTAACCTCTATCTTATCCCTGGTCGGGGGAAATTACTGTTTCTAATCCAAGGATCATGTATCATGAGCATACAAAGCAAATTAGCCAATTACTTTCACGCCAATTTGATTAAAAGTCTCATGCTGTATGTTTGAAATACAAAATAAGAATATTTGTGATTAAAAAGTTGCGATTGGCACTGTAAAGTTCTGTTTTGCGCTGGCTTTGTCATCGTGTGGTCAGGTAGAGACGAACAAGAACCTGTACTAAATGAGTAAAATAACATATTTCGTTTGAATAGTCCCTGTGAGAGAATCCATTCTCACTGACTGCCTCTGAGGCTGATTCAGTATGCTGATTCGGCTGAACGCTTGCTGATTAATGCTGACTATAACCAACTGTGCCAGACACACTGCAAAACCTGCAGGCAACAGTCAGCCACGCAGGGCAGTTTGATGTGTCAGTGCCCTTACACTTAACATGACATTATCTTTTATTGCTTTAGTTTTACACAAGTAAAACATCAACAGCTACCCTGTTGATGTTTCACTTGACATTCAGACAGAGAACAGCAGAATGTATTTGATTAGCCTAAATAGTATTTTTCTGTATTGTCCCAAAAGTTGCGGTGGTGAGCAAGTATCTCTGCACCGTCTGTGGGCCCTCGATTTAGTATTTACTAAAACTGGTAATTCAGTTAATATATTTGAGCCAGCTGTGTGTGTGGGGAAATAGTAAATTATAAAATAACACAACATACATTAAAAAAAGTATTTCTAGCTTTAGCTGCAGTGTTAGACTCGTTGCCAAAAAACAAGATACACTGAACAAAAATATAAACGCAACACTTTTGTTTTCGCTCCCATCTTTCACGAGTTGAAATAAAAAATCCAAGACTTTTTCTACGCACACAATAGGTATATTTCGCTCAAATTTTGTCCACAAATTTGTTTAAATTCCTGTTAATGAGCACTTCTCCATTGCCAAGATAATCCATCCACCTGTGTGGCATATCAGGATGCTGATTAAACAGTATGATTATTACACAGNGTGCAGTTGGCATGCTGACTGCAGGAATGTCCACCAGAGCTGTTGGCTGTGAATTGAATGTTCATTTCAACACCATAAGCTGTCTCCAATGTCGCTTCCAAGAAATTGGCAGTACATCCAACCGGCCTCACAACCGCAGACCACGTGTGACCACACCTGCTCAGGACCTCCACATCCGGCTTCTTCACCTGCAAGGTTGTCTGAGACCAGCCACCTGGACAGCTGATGCAACAGTTGGTTTGCACAAACAAAGAATTTCTGCACAAACTGTTAGAAACCATCTCAGGGAAGCTCAACTGCGTGCTCATCGTTCTCACAATCAAGACCCTGGCAAGGACGATGCTCTGGATCGGTGTGTGCGACAGCGTGTTCCAATTCCTGCCAATATCCAGCAACTTCGCGCTGCCATTGAAGAGGAGGGGGCTGACATTCCACAGGCCAGAATCAACTCTATG
>NTHP01000110.1:7669-20009 GCA_003416845.1 Oplegnathus fasciatus
TTTTTTTTTTTTTGGGGGGGGGGTATTAATGCTAAATGATAAGGCATGTTTTTAAATATATGCAATGCAAGGATGGTGCAATTTATTCCAGACCGCCCCTTCCCTCACATTCTTCTTCCTCCCTCTTTGAAATAAATTTCCCTGGTCGAAGGATTAAAAGGGTCGTCTGCATAAATTCTAAACCGGAGCTAATAAAACACAGACTGATCACACATTGGCTTGATTTCACAGCTCCTTTAGCAGACGCCATCTGAAAGCGGCTTTGACATCCCATCATTTGCTGAGGTCGTGATTGCATTTTGCACTGATTACACTTGTGCAGCGAGAGTGGTACTGTCTGACTATATAAGAAAAGATAATTTAACGAAAGACTACGCATATGATGTTTTAATAATGGTATCGGAGTTCAGACCCTGTCTTTTGTTTCACTCATTTCACACCTAAAAGTCGAGAAGAGATTTTCCTCTCACACTTCTGCTCTTTTTGTGTACATCGGCAGAATGTTATATTACAATATGTTACTCGTGGCATTCGTATTTTGGAATTACCTCTGTTTTATCCCCGTTTAAAATTGAGAAACGTTTCCACTTTTCAAATCTTGCTACTTCATTGTCATGAGAGATGAGGTAGCTGTTGATTTGATGAGTTTGGCAGCAAGCTTTTTTTTTGTGAAGTACATCTTCATTTAAAATTTGAGATGGGTTATTCCTCCTAATTACGAGAAGAAAATGCTAGTTGTGAATGAAAAGTATGCGTGATTATAATTTTTTTAAATGCAGGAATTTGAACTTGTTTTTTGTGCCCGGCAACAACAACTCACTCATCTATTTCTGCTGCGTGTATTCATCAGCTGCTGACAAATTAACTTAATTTCACTGTCTTTCATTGTACCACTCGTGACATGGGCTGTATTAAAAGTTATTTTCTGCCTGATAATTAGCGCTGAATAAATGACACTTACTTCTAGTCGGTAATGAAGCAGATGAAAAATACCTTCAATGAGCAAACAATTAAAGGGGATGTCAGAAAGCTGTGCCAACTATTAGCCGCTTCCCCTCCCATCCTTAATGACATGATCAAAGCAGCTGCTCTAATTGAAGGTGTCATCTGTTATCTATCATATTTCTCCGAAAATTGCTGCTTTCAGGAAAATAAATGCCTTATTTTCTTCAAAAAGGAACGAACATTTCCTTATGTATTTTAGTTCCTGTTTCTACCCTGTGAAGGCTGACGTCTCACACCTTTGCCTCTTTGGTTTCATTTCTATTTTCTGGCTTTCTTTCTCATATGTCACCTCTGTCTCTTTCCCTCTGTCTGTCAGCTGGCATTAGCATCACAAATGGTCAGCGTGTTTCTGAGCTGTGAATGTCTGACAGGTGGTATTTTGTCAGTCGTGTCCAAACACCACAGTATCCCCCCGGCCTTCCTGTCATGCCTGTGGAGCTGTGGGGCAGGGCATCTCTCCGACCTCCCAGCAGGCCCGTGGAGCTGTAATGTGGGGCAGTATTGGTGTGCTAAGCTGCTGTCCTCACTCGAGCCTCTCAGGACCACATAAGAGTGATCAGAGAGAAACTCTGCCGTCAAATCCATCTCCTTCCTGTTGTGGCTGAGCTGTTCCAACTTGTGTGGGTGTGGGAAGGAGGGAGATGCAAAAAGATATATATGTGTGGGTGGATGGCTGGATGCATTCACGTGTTTTCACATTTGTGTACAGTACCGTTCATCTATCATCCTCCATGAGCCCACTATCCCTAAGAATTACATCCATATTGGATGATACTGCACGTTATGATTTACATCCAGTGCCAGCGTTCAGCACCGACACAGTAAGCAGTTTATGCAGCGAAGTGGAAAATAAGGGTGTTGAGGTCGGGTTTGTGGGCGTGTAGCACGTCTGGCTTTCGTGCAGGAGATCAGAGTTCACCTCCCAAATCAGACCTGCGATTAACATTTGACTTTTTATTAACCGTAACCGTGATCTATCCGTAACTTTAAAGGAATAGTTCAACATTATGGGAGATATGCTGTGTTGCCTTCTGTCAGAGGGTTAGGTGTGAATTTTCATACCACCCTCAAATCTGTCCCTTAATGACCGTATGAGGCTACAGCCAATTAGCTAAGCTTAGCACAAAGACTGTAAACAGGGGGAAACAGCTAGGCTGGCTCTGTCTAAAGGTAATAAATGTCCGCCTAGAACCTCTAAAGCTCACTAATTAACACATTATATATTGTTTTTTGTTTAGTCAGTACAAAAACCGAACTGTAAAAATGACAATTCTCCGTTTTATGGGCGGCGTCATGTGCAAGACTACACTCAGTTTCCAGTTTATTAGGTACACACAGCTAAAACTAATGCAGTCTAATACAACAGTCCTGCAATAATAAATCCTTCCTTTATGAAGGTTATGATATTCAGCTTTTCTTGAAACTGTTTTAGAGAGTTTGACTTTTTCATTTTGGAGGCTGCAGTTTGTGGTGCTGTTGAACTGTTTTGCATAATACAGAGAGGTGTTTCTGTCATTTAGCCTACCCTCATTGATATAAATGGGGAGGACAAAATAATAGAAACACCTGTCAGCATAAAGCAATACATAAGGATGACTCTTAATGACTTTGGAAAGCTCCGAAGTGTCATATAGCGCCATCTACAGGTCAAAGTTTCAGCTTTTTCAACACTGCGTGCTGGGATACCTCTAAAACAAGTTCCTGTCAGCCATAGCAAAAACAGCATGCTTAAGGCCTTAAAGTTAGCTTTGTACAATAACATGCTAAACATATGCATGTTAAGCCATGTTAACATGCTAACATTAGCATTCACTTGAAAGCACAGTTGAGCCCAAGTACCCTTGAGGATGAGTAAGTGCAGCTTACTCTACAGCAGATTTGTTATATACTTATTTACAGACTAATTTTTTCCTGTCTGCTCCGAAACAGGATGTAACATCACTGCTCTGAAATAGGTAATCATGAAATACTGAGCAGAGCAATCTTACTGTTTATAGTCTGGTAGTGTACCAAACATGGGTGTTAGGACTTATTGAATCAATGAGTCCTCCACTGTCAAACACAAACTCATCAAGACAACATTGTTTCTGTTAGTTAATCTTGCAAACTCGCAGATCACACTTTAATCCCATCTGACGGAGCTGAGGTCGTCAGACAAATGGGCTTCAATGGAAGTGAAGGCGAGACAGAGCAGATATTCGTCTGACGGAGCCTTTAGACTAATGAAAGTTGAGCCAACTCATTGTAGGTGAGCTTGACAAGCTGAGCCCAATAAAGGATTTTTACTTTCTTGTGTCAGCTAAGAACACAGTTTCAGGACTCCACCCTTTGGCAAAACTTGACAATGTTTGCCCTTCTAAGGATGTTAGAGTACCAAAGGGTTTTCTCCATATTTTGTACTCTATGTTTTGGTTTCTGGTTTTTAACAGTATTATAGTCTCATAGGGTTGCTAGAATATTGTAGCTGCAGTATTGCTTCACTGTTCACTGTGCTTCATTGTCAAAGTAGTCGGCAGGATTAGTTTTTTACCTTAATCTTCTCCTGGCATCATCAGCTGCCCTCATCTTGAACTGATTACAATAATATCACCTATCAGATTTCTTCGTAGGTCAAAATTCATTAAATTCATTAAAAACATTAAAAAATGTTTCAAACTCAAGGACACAGTGTCTTAACATAATCCAATCTTTTAGATTTAGTCATTAGACAGAGAGACTTTCTGAACTGAACTGCTAAATATTTTTTCCTTATTCATTTAGTCATGGTTAATAAATTTGGCGGATGTCAGTAGTTGACAAGGTGCTCCCCACTTTAATACTTACACTGGTTGAACAGTGCATAAATGCCTAAGGACCTAGCCCATTTATTAGGTATGCTTTGTGATGTGGCTGGGAGAGTGCTGTGGTAAATAATTCATCTTGGGTTGGATCAGACTCTGTGGGAAATGGAAAAGGAAAACTTTTGCACATGTGAAAGAATACAGCAATCCACATACACTGTGTGTCATATGAGTTTGTGCTGCACAGTTCTCATAATTTCGTAGTCTGGCATTAGTCAACTCGTGCAATAAAGAAGAAAAAGGAAAGCTCATAAGTTAGGCTGTTGTAGTGTCATATCACAGGGGACTCTGTCTCGGCTGGTCTGCCTGTGTACGGCCTGATTCTATGTGTACATATTTAAATATATAATTTAATAACACTGATATTTATATTAAAATTAAGTAACATACTATGATAAGCCCACTGGGGATGAAGGTCACAAGATTTTTCTTGAGTTTGTGTACTGACCTCCTATAATTTGCCAATGGCTAAAATGCCCTCCAGTTTAATTACAGAGAGTAAGGCCAAATGTTTTATTACCCACCTCCCTCTGTATTATTAATTCCATCCAAATGCAGCTTTAGTCTGCAAAATAAAAATGAAAAACAAGTCTGTACATTTACACTCACCAATACATTTTTATACTTATATTCAAGGCACAAGGCATACTTTGGCATAATATAAGTGTGCATAATAGCAATTCACAGATATCTTTTACAAAAGTGCATTGATAATTTGTAATGGTTGCTGGTGGTTCAGCACACAGAATAACATTAGGTAACCAAGACATCTCGCTGCTGTAGGAGTTATGACTCTTGTCCGTCGAAGGCAAAGGAGGAAGTGGTGTGACGTTCTTATAAATAATAACCTAGTGGTATGATGTCAAGTGCATTTCCTTGCGAAGACGATTTTGTTTTGTATTTTAAATCCGGCACTGTTTACTTGCTAGCAGTCTTCTTCTTCCCTGTCTTTGTTGGCACACTGCAGCATATCTTGGCGTGTCTCTGCCACCTGTTGATCAGTGGAATAGTGTGACACCATTGGTAGGGCTGTGTATCACGTCACCTGGTTAGAAAAACAGCTTCCTAGAGGTCTAAAACTCCACAGGGAACTCAAAGCTGTGTAAATTTTTCATTATTTTTGAAACAGCGATGTCCTGACGATAGAGGCGTCAGATCAGAAAACGCTTATACAATCTGTGTCGTTCTAGAGGGCGTCCACGCACGACGTCTTTTTCCGTTTAATTTGGAATTTAAAAACTGAAACGTTTCGATACGGATCTTTTTTCAACCACGTTTTTTGTCCAGTCATAAGTAAGTAATATTATTTCTTTAATCTCCTTTACATGAACA
Source organism: Oplegnathus fasciatus (assembly GCA_003416845.1). Taxonomy (NCBI): domain Eukaryota; kingdom Metazoa; phylum Chordata; class Actinopteri; order Centrarchiformes; family Oplegnathidae; genus Oplegnathus; species Oplegnathus fasciatus. Next base: position 12,847 of record NTHP01000110.1, read on the forward strand.
GGTGTCCATTAAACTGTTTTGGGTGGTGATGTGCTTGAGTGCTCTCACACTGTGTGTTGTGCTGCTCTCATTATTGTCTTTAAACCCTCCAAAAAAGGCCCCTTGTTTTGTTTCGTCACCAACATTAGTTGTGATCGATTTCATCTATGAAACATGATGCTAATGCTTGCTTCTCCTCTTTTGCGTTACACATTACACCGGCTGACGTCTGGTGTGCTTGTTGCCTTTGTGCTGTATGTTGTGTGGTCGCATTTAAATGTCACAGCATTACGAATCACTGCAAGTAAGGAGGAGGTTGCTTTCATGCAAATGCGCTTTAATCAGTGTTTATAAATTAAATCAGTTTGAAAAATGAGACCATGATTTTAAAATGACTAATGCACCGCCTTAGTGTGAGTGTGTGCACTCCCACTTGTGTGTGCACATACATGTATATGTGGAAGCCTGTCGCAGTCGATGACACACCAGCTAGTTGATGCGGCAGTGGGGGCGTGTACACATCTGCCCCCATCAGATATCAGTAATGAAACATTTAATCTAATGTCATCACTAACCCCTTCTAGCAGCAGACATGTATTGCATACAGTAGCTATAAGAGGTGGTGCATCGCTGATTTCAGTTTTTGCTCACGTAGAATTGTTAATAACACTTTGATGACGGATATTTTAAACAATTTCCAAATGATTTAAATCGGGCAAGAGCCTGAGAGAGAAATAATGTGCTCAAAATGATCTTTATATCTGTACCTGCAGCATTAGTTCTCCATGGTGACATGCGTAGGAAGGTAATCATTTTTGGAGAGTGTTATTTTTTTTAGAACCATTAATGCAGACGAGCTGGGAAATCCATCTCCATAGCTCTTAGCGAAGGCCTGCCTTCTTGTCTCTCCACCCTCATTAACAAGACACATGGAAGTCATACCGACTCTGTGGCATGTTGTTGAGACGTTCATCACAGTAAACAACCCCCGTCTCCATGTTGATTACTGCTGTAACTTATATCAACTGTTGCAGATGCAGAGCTTTAACTCATCTGTTCAACGGACCCGTGCTACCTCTCAGCCACAAGGAAGCAGTATGAGGCTGAATGGCCCAGATAACTCGTTTTATTCAGCCGGGGAAATAGCAGCCATTATGTTACCCCCTTTATGATCCATTTCCCAGTGTGTCGTCCTGGGTGGCGTCAAGTCAAACAGCAGCAGATTTCCTATTCAGCCACCTGCCATTCCCCAAACACACATCTAATTAGCCAAACGTTGAGATTGGCTTGAACAGAGCTGGGACCATAAATCTTGTTTAAAAGCTTGTAAATAAGATGCATAAATCTCACCAGAGATTAAATACATCCTTAACCACACAGCACAGCATTTGTCGACTAGCGATTCTTCCTGGCTTTTATAATCATGGTCTATTTGAAGCATCATAATATCATGCGCTGTGTATCATAACTAGCAATTCACCGAGGAGCACAAATAAAGAACTCCTGAGGGTCCTCAAATAAATATGCAGACCAATTTTTGTTGTGGCCATTCAGCAGGACATGCTGAGAATATCATGGACGCACATTTTCATCCTCATTTACAGAAAGCAGACGAGCCGCTTCAAGGTTGAGTCAATAGACTGCACCCATACAGCAATAAGTCATTGTTATGCATGCAGCAATGTGTCCGACGTGATCCTATCTTTAGGATTTATCAGGGGTCCTGTGGTAATTTGCAGCGCGTATCATGTCCAGCTTTGCAAGCTAATAAACAACAGTATGAATGTTGGGCCCAAGCACAAGGGAGCGAGGCACATTTTCATACCATGCATGCTGTTTTGCAGATTTTTCTTGTAAACACGTCCCACAGCTCTATAACTGTCATAATGACTGGCTTCTGCCCTTGTTTCCCAGTAACGGTCATGACTTGCATCCATGTGCTGCAATGATCAAACTGTCTGGGGCATGCGAGGCTTTCCTAACAAATTACATTAATTAGATGAAACAAGCTACATGCATTCAATGAGGAAATATTCATTAACTTTTATTTAATACAGGAAAACCTTCTGAGACCTCCTTATTTACAAGGTGCTCTGTTCACAATCATTTTCCAATCAAGTGAAACTCAGTCTTATAAACACAATAACAAAGGTAAATTACATATAAATATAGCAGTGCTAATAAAACTGGGTTCTTTTTTTAATTCCATAAAGGTGTTTATCACACATTATAAGCAAATGAGAATCACAGACCATATGTCATACATTCGACTGATTTGATCATAATAATGGCACATAGACTCCTTCCTTCAGTGCAGATCATCGGGGACAAGGTGCAATGTATGATTTATTTCTCCGCCTCTAGGAAGTTAAGTGGCTTTAGAAGTTTTCCACTTTATCTCTGCAGCTGAGAACTTCTTTTCATATATCTAAAGCTCATTTTAAAAAACTTCAGAGCATTTTTATCACTTTTGTGCTGCTGTTATTTTTACTCAGCTGCTTCAAATCAGGCATGATATTTCTGTTTTGGCTGTCAGTCTTGTTTATTATTTCCGGATTTTCCCGGATTATCTGGGAGACCCCCAAGACCTTCACACCGCAGTAATTTTGAATCGTATGCATTATAAACCCATTCAAACCAAATACCCTTTTCATTTTTGATGATCCGTTTGGTGTGTGATAGAGCTGCACCTCTAGCTACATGTACTGCATAAAGTGTTGCTTCCACTGTGCCCCTTCTTACCCGGACGAGCCACCCAGTCCTGACCTGCAGGGCACTATCCTCTGTCTCCATCACAGCTGGGCTTGTAGTGCTCTGTTCCAGCCAACTGGGAAGCCCCTGAGCCACACCAGTACATTTTTCAGCCCTCTTAAATGTCAAAAAAGCATGTTGCAATTGCCCTCTCTTGTTCTCTCTGCTTGCATATTTTTAAGTCATCCTAAACAGGTGCTGGTAGCGTCTCGAATGTTCCTCAAGGTCATAGTGTCCTTGTCATAATGGATTAATAATGAGCAATACTCTAGAGCAAAGATGATGAAACAAGTGCTGCGTTTGCAAAAGTGCAATAAAAGGTCAGGGGGCCCGATGAAAACAAGGGAGTAGAGCGAAGAAAAGGCATGAGTGTTAAAATGTGAAAAATGAGTTGCACAGTGAACTAGAGAAGAGGGGGAATCAGTAGAGAGACTTGTGAATGCAGCTCTCGTCGGCTGTATGCCTGAGCTCACGGTGGCATAGTTCTGGTACCCACGGTTGCTGAATTTTGGTTGAAACTAAAATTCGCCCGAGTGTGTCACAGTTCACAGCCCACAGTCCATTCCAGAAACCTTCCCGACCTGATTTCCCCTGCGGCGGCATATCTTTGCAGTTCCTCCTCAGACCAGCTTTCAGTCAGTTCCATCACTAAACCTTAACATGCTGACAATTCATTTCAGCTGCTTGGGTGCATGTTCACATATTTATCTCAATGCTCGATCATGTTCCAGGATTTTGAGCTTTAGCAACAACTACAGAAACCAATTAAAAGGCTAATCGGTTGTTTTCAGTGGCAGATAAGCCTCAGCTGTCAGTGACATCCACCGAGGGGATCGAGCTCCGATGTGGCAGCCAAATGGGCCACGGTGTGTGTCGGTGGCAGCCTGGCCGGACAGACAGTCCTAGTCTCAGGAGAGTTCAGAATGGGATGTCTGGCTGCCTCTCAGGCCACAGGCCAGAGCATCCCCAACTCCCTCATGACTCATATCTCCACTCAGCTTGTCCACCGCACTACAAAACCATCTCCTGCTGTTGTTTTTGGCACTAGCACACACACGTAAGGAGATAGGATCTGACTCAGCCTGACCTGCACTACACCAACGCTGAAAAAAGCAGTTGAGATGGACGTCACAGAGTAAAAAATAACACAGAGTACAGATAATGCGCTGACAAACTCGCATCAGTCTCCGGCATGTTCAAGTGTTGATCCGTGTGGACTTACAGTACCTCATGTCGGCTGCTATAACATTGATTTGAGTGTAAAACCATGTTGGTTGCCAAAAGAAGACCTTTGCACTCAGCTAGGCTGTAAATGTTTACTGAGACCACGCAGCTCACTGCTACAGCCGCACGCACACACACAGCATAAAAAATTAATTATGGGATGGAAATAAGACCCCCCAGTAAATAAGAAGCAGTGGCTGATGAGTTTATTACTCATGCTGCCATATTGGTGATTTATCAGTGTTTTACGTAACAGCCCAGAAAAGCTGCACAGGCGGTTTTATAGCAGCTTCATTCTGCACCTGGCTGTTAAAGTAGGGAGAGAGTTGCTTTGTTTATGTGACATTAAAATCAGACAGATTTTCCTCTGTATAGCGTGTGTTAACCTATTGAGTTTTATGTTCATAGTTGAATTCACTAACTCTCACAGCACTCTCCACAGATGCACCCGATGCCATCACTAAAACGATCTTTTCTATTTGTCCAACACTGTTGTTGACATTTAGCTGCATGTCATGTTTTCCTCTCTAATATAAAAGGCCTATCTTTAAGCTAAAACATATAAAACATGTACATCAATATATACATAATATATTCTTAATATTTGTTCTGACTGTGTTCTAATTTGGTTAAAATTGTAATTACCAATCCCCCACTGTATATCAGTGTTTCCAGCTTGATTTTTTTGGTACTACTGACAGTGTCTGTACTCGTTTGATTGGTTTGTTGGAGTTGATCACTTCAATTCCAACAGATACAAGGGCGGTTTACCAGCGTCACTGTCAGCTGTTGCTTACTCACATCTGTGATTTGAGCTCTCCCTTCTTTACTCTGTTACCTTTTTCTGTGATTTTTCACAGTCTGGTCATTTGCTATGTGGGAAAAGGGGGAAAAAATCAACGTATCAGTGTTCGTAGGCTATACAGTGATGATGTTCACAGTCAGTAGTGTACTGTAAAAGCATCTGATGCCATGAAAAACGCCCTCCCAGAGGCTCAAGGCTCGACATTGTTTGCATAAATCTGTCCAAAAAAGGGTTTAATTTACTTTTCCAAAAATTGAAAACTGTGCACAACCTTTGTAGTATCATTATAATTCATATTTCTGTTAACAAAAGGTGAGTAGAATCCAAATTTCAGCATGACTTTGAATTGGATTTCTAGTTTTTATGATAAAATACAAAGGTGCAAAATATTTTCAAATGGTCCAGTGAGAGCTACAGTATTTCCATTCTCTTGTATAATACCATAGAATAGATGATGGAAATATGACTCACAGCTGAGAATCCACAATAATGGAGTGTAAAGATGTGAGGAATTCTTTCTCAACATAACCTCTCCTCTAGCCTCTCTGAAGTAGCTTTATTGTTATTAGCTCAGTATTTACTCTAGACATCAAGCGTGGTATCCTTAGATGCAGGTCAAGCAGTGATTTAGCTGTGCTCTGCACCTTGATAGCTGAAGTAACAAAGACTGCCTCCTCAAAACACGACTTAATAGCAACATTTTCAGATGAGACCAGACAGGGGCAAAGAGCAGGCAGCCTCCAATCTAAAATCCCAACCTTCAACTCTCTCCTCTCCCACTGTGAGTTACAGTTGTTGCATGCTTTGTCATTGGCACACTTCTCTGCTTAGTGAGATGTGAGTAAGCAAACAGCAAAGTCCCATTTTGTTTATTTCTGGGTTTAACCAACATGGACACAGGCATCACAACCAAACAAGCCCAGTTAAACATTTTGCATTGCTGCGAAATTCTCAGTCTCAGTTTGCAGCGTTAAATTCAACAGCCTCTATTGAATTTGGCGGTGAAGGATCTGTAACAGATCTCCTCTCGTTTTATTTTTGGTTTTATAGCCTGTTTGTCATTCTCAGTCTGTCGTCACTCAGCTCGTATCTCTCTGATGGGCTGCGACGCTCTGATTGCAGGATCTGCTGCTGATGGTGGTGGAAATATGTGTGTGTGTGTGTGTGTCTATATGTATTGGGAACTAGGTGTGCCTCTCAGCGGTGTATAGTGTATGAATCCAGAGGGTGTGACACTCCTGTCAGAACACATTACATAAAGTGTGACGACCACTGGAGAAACGAGGCCAAAGATTTTAGATGTGCAGAGCATGTCTTGCACTATATGGCCAAAAGTATGTGGACACCTGCATACTTTTGTGTGTGCTTCCAGCTTTGTGGTTTCAATATGACCTTGCCTCCGTGCACAAAGAACAAATGATCCATAAATTAATGTTTTACCCAGTTTGGTGTGGAGTAACTTGACTAGCCTGCACAAAGTCCTGACCTCAGTCCCATCCAACATCTTAGGGTGAACTGGAATGTCGACTTCGAGCCAGTGTTGGACCTCACTAATGCTCTTGTGGTGGAAAGGGAGCAAATGCATGCAGGCAGGTTCTAAAATCTGTTGGCGAGCCTGAAACCAGAACAGTGGAGGCTTTTATAGCAGCGTATTAATGGAATGGCATGTTCAACAATCACAAATGGGTGCAATGTTTGGGTGTCCATATACTTTTGACCATGTAGCGTATGCCTGAATTTAAGTTGAAATTTCAATTATGAAAAAAAATGTACATGTTGGAGGAGGACTACATTTTTTTTTGATATATATACTGGAGTTCAAGCACCAATATACTGATCAGACTGCAATCGACAGAAAATTCTTTTTCATAATCGATTAATCAGTAAAGTCATTTTTCAAGCTAAAATGCCAAAAAGAAATTCTGGTTCCAGCTTCTTATAGCTTTACTGTCTTTGTCTCATGTGATGTTAAACTGAATATCTTTGGGTGTTGGACTGTTGGCTCGGGAAACGCAAGCAATTTGAAGACGCCATTCTTGGCTTTTTAGGAAATTATGATTTTTCTTCATTTTCTTACATTTTTAGAAGCTTAAAGTTTTAATCTCAAAGATTTTCATTTAAATAAATGTCTGTGAAGTCACTATCTGTCCCTGAATGAGGAAACACTGTGGCAATTGAGCCTAAGGCACAATGATGAAAGCCCGGGTGTCTATGGCAAAGAATCTCAACTCACTCAAACAAAGAAAAGATCAATGACTACAGACGATTAAACTTATAAAACAAGTGCAGATCCAAAGAAAAATCAGGATCAGAATCAAATTTATTGCCAAGTAGTTTTGCACATACAAGGAATTTGACTTGATATATTGGTGCATGACATATAAACATAGTAAGCAGAAAAAAT
>NTHP01000110.1:20108-34984 GCA_003416845.1 Oplegnathus fasciatus
TACAGATTTATATTGGATGTGCAAAATGTTTGCCAATTATGTGCAAGAGTTCACAGTATTTGAAGTCAGTTCACAGTATTTGAAGTCAGATAAGTCCAAAAGATGTGCGTTAATGTAACGCAAAAAGCTTTTGCCCCTGAAAAAGAAACAAATTCGACCTGCAGGTGACGGCAAACAGTCATAAAAGGAAAGCGACCGTCAGCAAGAACCATCGGCGTTGCCTTGCCAAGGTGGAGAGCATTGAAAGAAGAAAAGGGACTGGGGGGAGGTACAGATGTGGCTCTCTTTCTCTTGGAGTGGTGTCTCTTGGACAGGAATTGCAGATTGCCTGTTTGTTAGTCGTTAGGTTTGAGAACAACAAACGGGGTCGCTTTGTCCCGTGACAAAGATGAAAATCTTCAAGATTATAACTTTAAGGATTAATAGAGAAAATAATCTGCATATTAATCGATAAGGAAAACAATCATTATTTGCAGCCCGGACACTATCTATACATTTCCTGAATGCTGGCGTCGTTCAGTGTTCAGCAGACCAATGAATTGAACTCTGTATGTGCTTGTGTAAAACCAATCATATTCCGGTCCGTTGAAGCTGTCGTTTCACTTTTAGGAAGTCTTAAAATAGTCAGCAGTCTCAGGGCTCATAATTATCATCTCTTCCCTCACTGACTCTCTGAGCTGCTTCCCTCTCACCTTCTGTCCCCCTCCCACCGTCCCCTTCACTCATTCTGGCTATCTTTTCCCGCTCCGTTTTCCTGACGTTTGATTTATTCATACCCCGCAGTACAGTGTTTTCTGTTTAGCCTCTTATTATTCAAGCACATCGAAGCAGATGTTTGTAAAAAATGATCAGTCAATCCGTGAGCGGGTGGAGTAGACACCCTGAGCCACTGCAGTGTGCATCTGTTTGAGTGTGACTTTTCTGTGTATTAAACCAGGTGATGGGGAAAGAAGGATGCGCATGTCAATGACAGAAATGACAGCTAGCAAATATGAAATAAATCATAGTCCGGTTCACCTTATCATGAGCGCTGCAGCCGCAAATCTGTGAGAGGGAGTGATTTATTTTTTTCCCTCCTTTTTTGCAGCTGTCATGGTTTCAGAGTGGAGTCTATATTACAAAGTAAAGAAGAAAAAGGGGGGGGGATGAATGAGAAAGAGATCCTTTGACTAAAAGAGTTGATAGTCAACCGAGTTGGAACTGCCTTGACACTACTTGTCATCCGATTGAAAGCTTTTGATGTGAAGAAAACAGAATGGTAGAAAAAATAACTCCTGGCTAGACGCTGAGCCATGGGCTTACTTTGAAGACTCTCTCAACTTTCTTATATCCCCGCGCGTGTGCACGTGAGTGTGATGGCAGTGCGTGTTTTGTGCGTGCGCAGGTGCTGATACATACATTCACGCTGCTCGCACTTAGGTTGTGTGAGTAGTTTTGGATAAAAAGGGGGAGGCGGGGGGATAATGAACGCTCCAGTATTCCCTTCAGTTACAATGAAGGATGTGGATTGAGGTCACATTGAGCACCACTGCAGCAGAAACATCAAAGGCCCTCCTCGCTTCGTACAGTGATGTGCTGTGTGTTTACAGTACGCCCCGACATGTATCCACATAGCAGCATGGCAAGCGCTAATCTCCACAGGGGGTCTATGTATTCTGCATGCGTGTTTGTGTGAATGTGACTGGCTGCGTTAGAAAGATAGAGCATGTTAGGTGGGGACACAGCGTACAAAAACTCTTCCTCCATATTAATAGACCTGCCTGTCTGTGTAATTTGAACCATCCATTTTCTCTGAGGACCTCCTTATCTCTTTTTTTCCATGTCAGCCGCAACTCATTCGTCTTTCCCTCGTCTGAAGCTGCTGTGTTTCTGAAGGAAAACTCTCCGGGGCTTCCGGCTGATGACAACGGCAATAACAAAGACATGTACAGTCATACTGTATGTTAGAAGTCAATGTCTTGATATGAGTAATAATATTTTTCTATATTTATATCACTATGGCAAATATCTAATATCATACGTGGCCAAAAGTATGTGGACACCTGAACATTATACACACGTGAGCCTCCACTCTTCTGAAAAACTTCAGATTTCTGAACCTGGCTGCAGGGGTTTCCTTCCACTCACTGATGTTGGGCAATAGGGCCTTCCAGTTCATCCCAAAGGTGTTGGGTGGGGTTGAGGTTAGAGCTCTGCAGGCCAGTAAAGTTCCACACCAAACTGGGAGAATGATTTCTTTGCAGACCTTTCTTTGTCATGTTGACACAGGAACAGGCGTTTCCCAAAATGGTGACACAAAGTCACATTTTTGTCTGAAATATCATTATCAATATTAAGATTTTCCTTAATTTGGACCAAGGGGTTTTCCCAAAAACCTTGAAAAACAGCCCCCAACCATTATTCCTCCTCAAACAAAAGTAGTGTTCTCCTTGCATCCATTGAAAACAGATTGGTCCATCAGACAGCCAGATACTTAATTTTCCACTGCTCCACAGTCCAATGGTGACACTTGGCATTGCTTATGGCGATGTTAGGCTCGTCTGGCTGCTGCATGGTCATTGAAATCCATGTCATGAAGCTCCCGAGGAGCAGCTTTTGTGCTGATATTGCTTCTTGAGGCAGTTTGGAACTTGGTGGTGAGTGTTGCATCCAAGGACAAATTATTTTTACACGCTGTGTGCTTCAGGACTCTGCAATCCCATTCTGTGAGCTTGCGTGGTCTGTGACTTCATGGCTGAGCTGCTGTTGCTCCTAGGTATTTCCACTTCACAATAACAGCCCTTACAGTTGACGGGGGCAAAGCTAGAAGGGCAGAAATCTGACAAATAGACTTATTGGAAAGATGGCATACTATGACTGTACCACTGAGCTCTTCAGAATAACCAATTCCAATGCAAATTTGTGTCATTATGAGTTTGTCTTTGGAGATTATGCTCGCTTTTATCTACATGTTAGCAATGGGTGTGACTGACGCGGCTGAGCCTAATTATTACAAGGGGTGTCCACATACTTTTGATCATATAGTGTAAAAACAAAGATGTAGCAAAATGCATAAATATACAATTTTGTAAAACAACTTTTAGTTTAATAAGTTGGAGTTTTGATGTGCAGTGTCAGAATCAATAAAGCTTACTTGTTACATGTGATGTTTTTCTGACATGAGAGTGTTTTTAGTTTTTATTTGACATCCTCACATTCTGACATTAAGGGCACAGACGGAACAAACATGCCAACAAGCCGAAAAAAGGTCTGTTCGCTTGCTGGTTTTGTTTGGTGTTTGTCCCGACGTGAGTGTGTGTGTGTGTGTGCTTGGTGTTCATTGGACATTCGTGGTGTGTTCCAGTAAGTATGAGAGACTCTGTTTACTTTATTACCCGCCTCCTCAGTTGGCAGCACAGCCCTCAGTTGACAGCAGAGGTCAGGGGCTGCTGCTCCGGGGCGAGCCAGGGGAGGATAAGCTGGCTGAAGTCATCCTGAGACTAGAAGGAGAGAGACTGCAATCCCCTGCCTTTCATCACATGTTATCAGGCGGAGGAACAGCATGGAGACACACAGATAGTTGACGGAGAAATTGTCTTAAGAATATGGCCTGCTTCTGACTTCACACGTCTGCTTTAGACTTGAGGCTATTAGCTTTACAATCTCATCTTCTTAAAAGTTTGAAGTCCGCTTCCTTTTGAAGGGAGCTGTTTGTGTCGGCAAAACGCTGAGTGAACGGCAGGGCCGATAAGCCTGAATACTCCCAGACTGACGAATCAGCACTCTGAAACTAGGCGGGGTAATCTTGACTTTTTATACACTTTAGCTCAGATTGTCGTAGCTGTTTTTCTTCCTCTCTTGTTTAAATGAGTGTGCGTGCAAAGGATGTCCCCCAGCAGACCTGTTAAGCCATTATCGGTCCTGTCTGGGCTTTTATGTTTGCCCACAGAACACGACCGGTATGCCTCTGGGACAAAACTGCTGACTGCCACAAGCTCACAACCTCAACCTAAAAGCTTATCGCCCTCGCTCTTCAGGCAGGGATTATGCAAATCAGAGACTCAGGTGAAGCATCGAACAGGCCTGGGGTTTTAACGGACTACTGTGTTTCACGTGGGACATCTGACATTAACATGTATGCAGTGTGGCGGTTAACCATGATTCCACAATACCTCGATTTTCAGCAACAGGGAATCAGCTTTACACTTTTTTTCCAGTCCTGCCTTGGTCATTTCTGCAGACGCTTCTCACTTTCTCACCTTTTTGCCAGTGTAGGAGATAATACATTTTTATCAGGTCCGTAGCTTCCTTTGAGAACAGTAAGGTCATGTCTGGAAATAGTATTTCTGTCTGGAAACATGAGGGTTTTAACGACCAGTGGAGGAGTTTAAATTCTACAATTACATACAGATTTAACAAGATTTGAACCAGGAAGGTTTTGTGGCTGATTTTGAAACTCTTTTGTGTCATTATCTTTAAATGTTGAACTGTTTTTAGTATTAAAAAATAAAGCTCAGTTAGAATAAAATGAAGTTTCAGTTTTTCTCCACATGAATTATAATTCTGGCAGTTGAGAGAATTTTTGACAGCTATTTGACCGTCATGTAAGGGAGAAATGATTTACAGAAAATATAAGTCAACATTTAAATTAATAAATATAATGTGAAAGTCTTTCTAGTGAATAGTCAAACACTTCTTTGGGGGAACGGGTTGTGCTGGAGGCCGTTTGAATTATGATCTCAGTATATCTAAAAATGCAAGCCTTGATTTTTATACTCATATTTTCTTTTATATTCTTTCATATATAAGTGTTTGCTCTGAAGTAGCATTATATTGTATTTTATTATGAAAACAGCTTCAAAACTTTCTTCTTTCTTCTACTCAACACGTTCTTCTTCTGGTCTCTCGAAGCAGTTGTTCTTTTATCGTTTTTTGTGCACACACGCAAATGAGGTAAAACGATGAAAATGAAACTAATGGTATACAAGCACCTAATAAACGAAGAACAAGCTAAAACCTTGGGGAGTTAATAAGCTTTTGAGGCATCAGATAACACCCTTTATTCAAAAGAAGAATGCTGAACTATGCTTACATTATTACATAAAGTTAAAATTGCAGCTTCACCTCTCCCCGGCCTCAGATGGCACAAGAAATAAGCGATCACAAAGATCTGTCATGTTTAAAACTGCATGAGATAATTGAATTAAAGATTGACACGGTTCTCACATCAGCCACAAGCCACTGAACTCATCCCAGAGCTCGCTGTCTTCACCGGGCTTCATTAAAATGTTACAAGCCAACGCTCAGCGGCGTCTCACTTGTTGTCACCATCCTACAAATGCAAACATATCAACGGCCTAATGTTTTGTCTCTCAAGCACCATAATCATTTTACAGAAAACATACCAACATAATTACATGTCACATAAAAATATGTCACACTAACTGTTTTCAGTTGAGTGAAACCCTGAATAAAGAGACGAGTAGATTTACAGCTTTATTGATATGATGTAAGCTTCATATTATCTCTATGTTTAGCTCGAGAAAGTTGTGTGTCAGATGTGTTTATTATGTAAAAAGTAGTCAGTTAGGTTGTTTTTCTTTTGATTTAATTGCTTTTTGATTGTTTTTTCTTTTGAATTAATTAAGGGTGAAGAAGTCAGCATGTCAGCAAATTAATTTTCAGATGCATTCAAGTCCATCATCTCAAAGTTAACGGTCATATGTGTTTTTTATGTGTTAAATTTGAAATTCTGTCTCCTATTAAAGGTCCAATTTTTATTCCCTGTGTCTTTTTAACATATTTGAGAAGAGTTGAGCGGTCTCAGCTCTTCTGGACATGAACACAGTGGGGTTAGGTGAGGAGTAGTGCTGAATTTAGTAAAAGTAAAGATTAGACCCTGTGTGCCCCACTGTTCCAGCTCTGGCCAGAATCCATCCCCTGCTGCTGGACTTATTTTCTCAAGCCAGCGTTCTCTCTTATCCCCGCCCGAGCTGTGGAGACTCCGATTTAACAAAGTTTACTTCTGTTTCCCTGAAACTCCTCCTTTGTCTCAAATTCCCATATTTTTTGTACCGTTTTTAGAAAAGTCTCCTTCATAATCTCCACTTAGAAGAAGAGACAATCCCTCCTAATCAAGGCTTTGCAAATTTCACACGGCCTCATCCGTGTCAGGAGATTCTCCTCAGCTCCTCCTCCTCCACACCTCCACATTTCTTCAACCAAAATTCACGGCATGCTCCTGGCTAGTTATATTCAAACCGATCGTTTCCGTCACTCATTTCATCTTTGCATACGAGCACAGGAATGTTAAATCCAAGTCAGGGGAAATCAAGGTCTCTCTCTGGTTGTAGTTTCCAACACTTGCACGTAGAAATGTTGTTGCTTAATGGACCGCATGTAGGGACAGCTTCTAATCAATTTTAATGGTGAGATGAGCTCTATAATGATCTTATTGATTGGAGGCAGCTTTTCAGCAGTAATATGGGAAATGCTAAAATGTGAAATTAGACCTGCTAGGATGTTGTCCAGGGAATAACTAAGATATTACAAGCTATTGATTCTGTTTATACACAGAAATTAAATGAAGTAGGAAGGAAACTGCTACTGTAGGTACCGTATAACAAAGAAATCAGTGAGATTAGGTTGTTGTGAATTTAAGTTATCTGTAATGTCGTGAGAAGGTCAAGTTGAAAGCTACAGCAGTGAACGTTAACCCGCACATTTCCCAAATGGCCTCTCAACAACAACAAGAGAAAAATGTTCAGAGATTTAAAGCGTCCTGCCGCCTCACTCCAGGCTGAAGCGATGAACTTTACAAGACAAAGGCACCTGAGATGCAGCCCTCAGATGCTAGTTCAAAGCCCAAGTCTCCTCTCATATTTAGGTTAAGGAGTTTTGAACTGAGCTTCTAAGTCCACGATTAAACCAAGGCGGTGCATCACCTCCAACAAGTCAGATGCTAATGTTTAAGTGGGAAGGTTAGGGTGAGGCCGAACGCATAAGAGGAAGAAAAAGACATCCTGTCTGAGAGACTTAACTGTGGGCCAGAAAGTCCCACCACACACATGGAAGGAGATCTTAAAGGGTCCTTTTGGTTCCCAGTACAGGAATCGAGACCTGAATCGGGCTGGATCCAAGTTATATTTAGTCTTCACTCAGGTTGGATAGCCTTGTGTTGTCGTGGGCCTCGTATCTATGTGTCAATATGTCAAATACCTCGATTGATCTACTCTCTATCAGCTCTGATCACATGGTGCATCATAATCAATACAATAGAAACTGTGCTGTAGAGGGGAAAAATACATATATTGCTCACCTTCTCAACCGTGGCTACTCGTTAATTGGTGACAAATCATGGTGCTGCCAGCGTTGCTGTTTAGGGCCGCAACTAACTTTCACCATCAATTAATATGTTATTTATTTTATTAATCGTTCAATTAATCACCATAAAATGTCAGAAAATGGTGCAAGATGTCCATCACAGTTCCATCCAGGTGATGTCTTCAAAAGTCTTTTTTCTTTTTGTCTGAGCAGGGATCCAAAATGCAGCGATATTTAATTTAATAGAATTTAATACATATTCTCACATTTCAGAAGCTGGAACCATCATTTGTATTTTTTTTTCTTGAAAAATGACGTAAACAATCAATTCATTATCAGCATAATTGCTGTCGATTGTATCAATCAAGCGTATTAGCTTTATTGGTGTTATCTATCTGTCCTCGGGTCCCTTTCACATGGTGTTGATTCAATTGTATGATCATTTTGGAGGCTGCAGTTTGTGGTGCTATAGAATTGTGTAATATTATACTGACAGGTGTTTCTATTGTTTTGTCCACACTATTTAAATAAATGAGGGTAGGCTAAATAACGGAAACACCTCTCTGTATGATGCAAAACAGTTCAACGGCAGCACATACTGCAGCCTCCGAAATGATCATAAAGTTGAATCAACACCTCTGAAACAGTTTAAACACAAACTGAACACTATAACCTTCATGAAGGTTACAATTAGTGAAGTGTAAGATAAGATACGTTATAATTAGTTTTAGCCGGGTGTGTGTGTCTAACAAACAGGCAACTGAGTGTAGAAGAGAGAGATACAAATAGGCCGAGGGAGGTTTAAAAGAAAAGAAATCCAAAAGTAACGATCAGGTTGTGTTGATTGTGTGATAAGTCTGTCTGTCGGCATCAGTCTGAGCAACAGAGCCTCTCTGAGTGTGTCTTTGTGGGTCAGTAATAGCTGCATTTGACAAATGATTTAGGACAAGAGCTGAACTATTGACAACCTCAAAACAAAACGGCTGAACTTGAGCACAAAAGAAAAAAACAAGTACATGACAAAACAGCAACAAATGCTGAGTTGCTGAGTTGCTGCAGGCGGCTCTGTCAAAATTCAGTATATAGCAGGTCATATCAGGACAAGACTGTGTCTCTTTTCCCTCCTCTTCTGTTTCTGAGCAGTATTTGGGTCATTCAGAACCTTGTTTCACCAAGTGGAGAAGAACTTTGCATGTTTGCCGTTCCATTCATCCTATTACAGGTTGGATTGCTGCACTCGTGCACTTCAGCCTGGTATTATATTGCTGCAGCTGAAATCGATAATGAATTTATACATTATTGAGTAAAGGCATTTTTCTCACAAACCTCACACATGCAAGTCCATTGTGAATTTATTCAGAGAGGATTTTTACTGCAGGAAAAGATGTGAGACCTGTGAACAGACCTCCTCCTGTGCTCTGTGAATGAGGCAGGAACTTGGCCTTCATGTGTTTCCATTCTTTTTCTCTTTCCCCACTGCCTTCCAGCTAGAATCATGTAGCTCGCTTTTCCTTCTGATGTATATCGCAGAGGTTTCTCTGCAGTCTTTTAACCTCCTCCGCCGCGAAGAAAAGAAGCTTGGGACGGCATTGCAATGGCTTAAGTTATACCTCAGTAGCGTGTGTACAGTATCAACAGAGAATGATCATGTAGACAACATCATAAATGTTCTCCTGGATATCTGTAATTTTCTGCCATTTTTTCAGTTCTATGCCTGCCACTCATTATGCTCAAAGATTAAAATAATCAGCTTTTGAACACTTCACATGGACAGAAGATGCGTAAATGTTGGTCCGTCAAATTTTTAACACCCAAAAATGAAACCTACTGTTGCAAAATGACGATTCTTCTAGAGACTTATGTTCTTTTTAATTATTTTATGTGAAAGTTTGAGCCTGGTGTGAAAAGCTTTTAATACTTGGAGCTTGTAAGCACTGAAACTGCGCAGGGTTGGCGTTCAGTAGCTTTTTATTGAATCTGAATCCAGTATCGAATCTGCTTAACAAATCCCTTTTTGCTCATTTGGATTCAGCTTTCAGTATTTGATACAAAAGTTAAAAATAACTCGAACATTCGATGGGGATTTGTACTTTTTGTTGGCGGAGAAGGCAGGAACAGTTTTGAGTGGCAGCCAATTAATTGTTCGCAACCTGCATGTACAGCCTGCAAACGAAACAAGCAGCAGAAAATACAACATGTTGATTAAATGTGTGTCTGACACATTAAAATAATGTGAAGCCTACTTTTCACACCTTATTTTTTTTCCATAAGCTATTTGATCCAAATTTTGCAGAACTATTATTTGATAGGCTTAAATCATGTATATGAAACGAATGAACTTTTAGGTGACGCAGTAAGCTAGATTGTTTCAGCGGAGAGGATTCACCACTGTGGTGGCCCTGCTGAACTATAAAAACGTCCACTTGCGACACAGTTACAGCTTCTCTCACCTCACAAATAATCTTTGGCCATGAGCAGACACTGGCTTGCAGAGAGTCATTTGGGGCTTTTTGACAAGTAACTTACAGCATTAACATAAGTTAAAGCTGCCTGTGTTATTTTTCATTTTAACTTGCGAATGTGACAGTCAGCCACCATGGATGTTTTGCATACTGCAAATACAATATGGAGCAGTGGCTTGTGGGACAGTTAAAAGTATTAAACGTATGCAGAATTAGCTATTGTCAGTTCCTGTTTGCAGTGTACCCGTGGATGTACAGACAATTTTCACTGGATTACTTTGACATTGAAGAAAATGTAAAAACGAGCTGATTTTCAAGCAAGTTCTGGAGTCTTTTTTTCTATGATTTGTAAGCAGATGTATGGACGTTCGGATTTGACTGAGTTACGACTCAGAGGAGCATGTTTTGACACAAATTGCAGCACAATAGGGCGCTAAGGGTTTTAAGTACCGTAATTGCCTCCACGAGCCGTTTGTCACAACCACTGCTGCTGATGCAACTGCTGACTGTGTTCATAAGTGGACCAAATCAGCACGCCAAACTACAATAACTAACTTACTTACGTTAAGAACACCAGCATGCATCTTTCATGTGACGCAGTATCTTTGCCTCACGTCTCTCCCTCTGCAACCCCCCGCTTCATCTCTCCCTCAAACTCGCCTCACAGTTTGAAAACCTCTGACATAGAGCGAGGAGAGAGAATAACTTCCAGGGTAGTCCAGTGTTCAAAAGTTGAAAGTTACAAGCATATATGACAGTTCAAACAGTAGCCTACAATTATGAAAGACTGTTTCGTTACACAGGGTTTGGTGGTAATAAGCAGTACAAAAGATAAAAACGTTCCCAAAGCCAAGTTTGTCCAAATGAGCAACAGTTATTGTAACACTGGAGAGCATGATTTTCTTCTTTTGCTGCTGCCAGCATTTTCCTACTGTTTCAGGCCGTGTGCCCGGTTGTTTGCGGATGGAAGAAAAGCTCTGTTTTTTCCACTGAGAGGACACTGGCAGTAATACCAGTGGTCACAGGGTCCCACAAATAATTTATGTTGGTTGAAAGAGGGCAGTAGTCGTAATTATGCAGGAAAATACAGTATCAGAGTTAAATTATTGAATTATGAGTGTTGTTCGTGGCCCTCTCTTTATGGCCTCTTATTTTCACAGCACTTAAATAACAATCAACATTATTTCTTCCCTTAATTCAAGTTCTGACCCTAGTTCATGACCAATAAAAAGAGCAGTTAGCTCTGCCAGATATTTTCTCATTTGTGTGTTAAAGGCAGAATGAGTAGGATTTTCCTAAAAAAAACAATATATAGACTCGTACAAAAATAATCCGTCTCAGTCCTCACTTATGACCCATGTGTGGTGGTGTCTGTATCTGCCGAGACCCCGCCCCCTGCCTGTATTTTCTTATTTTGCTTATTTCGAGACGTTTCTGGGCATCAACCATTGGGCAGTGGCGTGTAGCCCCCAGCCAATAACAGAGAGCAGGGTGTGAGGGCGGGACTTTATAAAAACATAGCGGTCAGGTGCCAGATCTTAAGCATCACCAGAAGGGCGTGCGGGGAGGAGCAGCCAACTTTGAATGTTGCGTTTACAAACCACAACCGACATATCCTACTCATTCTGCCTTTAAGTTAAGTGGAAGCCTTTTCAGAGATGCCACTGCCTGTATCTAATGCTGTCTCATTACATTATGCAGCAGGTTTTGGCTTCTCCACTTCTGGTTTATTTCATTAGTTTCTGTTTTGTATATACAGGTAAGTAAAGGGGTGTTAGTGTGTGTGATGCAGACCTCCATATTTGGGGGCTGGGAGTTTGTAATGCATAGTAGGGACGTCCAGCAGTCACCCTTATGGACTGGAGTTAGGAGAGGAAGGAGAAAAAAATAGCCCACAAGCCGCAGTCTCTAGTCTCAGAAGTTCAAAGAAGATTCTCTTGGTTGAAGCTGCGGGGGACGAACGACTCTTAATATGAGAGGTTTCATTCCAAATTTCTTCATTACCACGCAGGAAAAAAAATCTGGCTTCTTGAAATTCATCAGTCAATATTTAAACACACAGATGGTTCTGTCCTCAAAAACAGAGCTTTTTTGTGTGTGAAAAGGTCTTAAGAAGACTCATAATTCATTAGCGACCCAAAATGTACTTTGCTTTTCTGCCAGCAGTCATTTCATCAAACTACATTATTTCTCTGAAATGGTGGATTTCTTTTTTAGAACCACGCTCAGTGTTTCTAAACGGAAGCACAGTCAGTTAGTGATGATGTGGACAATCTGCAGGAACTCATCATCACATATCTTGGAGCTGGTCATTGTTGATTTTAACATGCTGATGTTATGTAAGTGGTGACAGGAAAATGAAAGATTACTTCAGTTTATTAGAATTTGGATCTTATTTTTGTAGGTTTGGCCATCATTCCTGTCAGTGATAAAAAGATTGTACTCGCCAACTTAAATGCTGAGATCTGGCAATGGGGCAACATCGCTAAAATTAAGTCCAAAGGAAAAAGAAGCTCGAGCAGTCAGACATTCAAACGGGTTGTAAAGAATCCTCCAGTTTGGAAGAGAAAACTAATTTTAAAATGATCACCCAAACTGTTTCAATAGTTACACAAAATGTAAAATCCTAAATACAAAAATGCAGTATTCTAAATGTGCATGGCTGGATAATCAACACAACTCAACACATTTTCAGTAGTGTGTGAGTTTCACTTGTGGATGTGGATGTGAGATGAGGGACAGTGCAGGCAGAGTGTGTGAACAGAAGAGTTCAGAGCACTAAAAATATTGTCAAAAATTACAGCATGTACATTATTGACCACATAGAGTACAGAGGTACACACCAACATCAACACCAGAAAAAAAATGACACAATAGAGTCCAATAATAAATACAGAGAGCTGCGTGATATTGACAGAATCAAATACCATAATGCAGTATTTTTTTTTACCAAACAATACATGTGCAGTATATAAAGTGTATATATATATATATATATGGGGGAATTTTGGGGATATACTAAGACATTTTCAAGAAAGGAAAATCTAATGCAGATATGATCAAAAAATGTTTACTCTGTTTGATGTAGGCCAATATACTGAGCAGGTCCAGTTGATTCTGATTTTGTATCAGGATGGCAAGAGGAAAAGATCTAAGTGACCCTGAAAGAGGGTTCATTGTTGGGGCACAGGTGGCAGGAGCTTCAGTCACAAAGACTGCTCAACTGGCTCGTGTTTCAATAGGAACAGTGACTAAAATGAACTCTGCATTTAGGAATCTGTGGGGAAGATGTCAGTAAATAGAGTCAGAAATTAGATACACACACAAAGCTAGTCTGAAAATGTGCGCCATTATCTCCATATTTAAACAATATCGCGTCTCCCCCTCTCTATGATGGGCTTTTCACTCCGGGTGTGGTTGTTCGGAACAAATATAAATACTTTTGATTTCCGATTTGGTTGGACAGCGCATCTTATGAACTAATTCCTTTCCAACAGCTGTAAATTAGTTATTTAACCACTCTGACCAGATACCAAACAAAAGGCTGGTATTTGCATTTAAAGTGTTCAAAGCCCTCCTGGAGGAGACAGAAGACAGGACGGGATTAACAGCCTACTGCTACTCACTACAGACTCACGACTCAAACCTACAGCACCGAAAAATAGAACCGCAATACTAAAATGTTATTACTCTTATTGTTGAATGAATTGTTGAATGTGTATGTTTGTATTCTTCATTATATTAGAAGTTTGCCAACATTTAAAACCAAATTCCATGAGTTATATGTGTCAACCAAGCAGGGTTGGACCCAAATGCAGACAGAGGCAGAGCAGGTGCAGTAGAATGATTTAATGTCCAAAAGTAACTTACAGGAGGGTAAATACAGGGAACGCTGGAATACAGGAACTCAGAACACTCACAGAAACTCAGCCGGACACATGGCACACTGATGAACTGACAATGGGCACATCCCAAGTCTCTTAAATTGCATCCACGTTTCCCTCACTTGCGTCCTTTCCTTGCGTCTTAGTCCCGCCCACCAAGGATGCATGGAGAGACGCAAGGAAACCATGCGAGGAGAGAGGAAACGAGAAGATATGTTTTCAGAGAAATGAGACGTCCTTTCCTCTGAAGCGTCACGTGAAGCGACGTCTGTTTCTGATGACGGCAGCAGCTGATCACAGCTGGATCAGCTGTCAGTCGGCTTTAACAGCTATAGAGACTTTTGATGGAGTTTGTGTCTGCACACTTGTGCAGTGTACTAATACTATAGGCATACAGTTATCAGTGGCAGAGCAGCAGTGTTTTCTCTCTGTAGCCTGTTACCTGTTTAACAAACACCTGCACATGAAGAACAACCTGCATTCTGTATTTATACTGTGTCCTGCTGAGAGGCAGCAGAATGACTTTATATTATTGAGTCTGTATTTATTGATATTCTGATTGTGNATATACTAAGACATTTTCAAGAAAGGAAAATCTAATGCAGATATGATCAAAAAATGTTTACTCTGTTTGATGTAGGCCAACATACGGGTGACAAATTGAAGGAAAAACCTGAATAAATGAGTGGAGAAATGCAGATGCTTCCACACAGGTGCACTGCATGGTACAATTAAGCAATTAACGTCCAATCATGCTCTGTGGCGTGTATAAAAATGCTGAGCAGGTCCAGTTGATTCTGATTTTGTATCAAGATGGCAAGAGGAAAAGATCTAAGTGACCCTGAAAGAGGGTTCATTGTTGGGGCACAGGTGGCAGGAGCTTCAGTCACAAAGACTGTTCAACTGGCTCTTGTGTTTCAGTAGGAACAGTGAGTCATCCTTCATCATATTCTCGACCAGAGAGCAGTACAGGCCTGAATGCTTGACCCCTACAGCGAGGGGATCAGGTGGCTCTGTTATGCTGTGGGGGGCATTTTGCTGGTATGGTCTGGGTCGACTTGTCCCCTTAGAGGGAAGGGTCACTGCAAATCAATACAAAGTTGTTCTGAGTGATCACCTTTATCCTATGATGAAACATTTCTATCCTGATGGGAGTGGTCTCTTCCAGGATGACAATGCCCCCATCCATCACTGAATGGTTTGATGAGTATGAAAATGATGTGAATCA
>NTHP01000110.1:37313-63640 GCA_003416845.1 Oplegnathus fasciatus
AAAAAAAAAACACGAGAGAGCAGAATCCTAAAAACACAAAATGCCAGGCGACTGATTGATCGCTTGAGTTTTTACAAGGTCTTATGGTGTTTTGGGATGTGTGAAGTTTGCGGTGGCTCACTGGGTCCTCTGTGCTTCTTAGAAAGGCTGGCAGCATCAACAGGGGCCGCGGATGTGCGCCATGAAGAATTGATCTGTGTTGGACAGGTGATGAAAGAAGTGAGGCAGAAAGGAGCACGAGAGAGACGACAGACTTCTAATTAAATTGGACAGATAAAGGGAAGATGAAAGGCTGTGAGAGAATAAGTGCTAAAAAAGGGTTTGACTGTTTGAATGCAGCTGCACTTTCATATCGCCGATATAAGAAGGTAAGAGAAGGACACTTGAGAAACTTGGATATTTGGATGATAAGTGCACCAGATCAAGTGTGTCGAGTGTGTTTCAGTTTATAAAACAATACAAAATTCATCATTAATATTTTTCATAACTGAAATGTGAAAATAAAGTATACACGGTTGTTTTTCAGCAACAAATCCTCCAAATTAAATGACAAAATACAGTATGTCCTCTGTCATGTGCAATAAAAATGACCCATGTGAGCGTTCTCCGATCTGACGCCCTGTCGTCAGTTGAATGTCATCCAAAACCAATGGTATCTGGTATAATGTTACAGCAATGTTGACATTACCGTTAAGTTTTTAAGCTGCCAAACTCCTACACTCAATTAAGCAGCAATCTAAGCTAGTGCTTTTCTTTTTTGCACATTTGTTTGCAAAGTAGCCTCTGGCTGTTTTGCACTCAAGTCATGTTGTGAATCAGTGTCACTGTTAGGAGAGTGCTGGTTACTGCTTACATATGCAGTTTAAATAAAATGTTTTCATCTGTGAAAGTAACTACAAATACATCAGAGCTGCAACGATTAGTTGATTAATCGATTAGTCGAAGGATGGAAAATGAATCGCTAACTCTTTTGACAATTGATGCATCATTTTAGTCATTTTCTAACCAAAAATGCCAAACATTTTCAAATGATATATTTTAGACACTGATTAGTGGTCTCTTTTGTAGGAGAAACACTGTTGTTGCAGCAAAACATTATGCATTTAATTTCAGCGTGCCTTCAATTAGCCTGGAAGTAATGAGCATTTATGACTCATCACAGTTGTTAAACTCATTGAAAAATGTAATCAGCGTTATTTTTCTGATGATAGGAAACACAGAGAGGCTGTCAGGGAGAAAATAGCTGTAGTCTTTTATTTTCATTAGCTGTCCCACAGATACATAGCGATTAGTGGGAGGATTGGGAGCGTGGTGATGGCTACACATCTTCAGTTTGTTCACCTCAGGGCCGAGCGAAGAGAGAAACAGAGCTGTTAGAGAGCCATCACCCTCCATACTTTGAATCACTGTATCTATAGCCTCGCTGCGTATTCAGACCGCAGACGATTGATGGTGACTCGCCTTCACCTTTAATGTTCAAGCCAAATGCAGATTGCTGAGGTGAAAGTGGTTCTACTGTATGTAGCAAATGAACAGGTCAGCCCATGACTTTGTGCTTCAGGGAAAATCAATTAAATACTTAATGAGGACTGGGTTGAATAGTTACGCATTTATTTATATACTGTGACTCTCGCATCCCTCTTAATCTCCCTCTCTCTGACTTTCCTCTGTCATTCTCCCTCCCATACTATTAATTTGACTCTTTTTTTTAGGATTTCTCTTATCCTTGGGTCTATATTTAACTCTACTTTCCTTCATCTCTCTGCCAGGGTTTCTGACTCAGAATTCACTCAGGTATTAATGTGACTTTTCCATCACTTCTCCATCAGCCGCTCACCTCAGTCTTCATGCGCTCCTCCCTCACCACTGAGACATCATCTGTCGCTTGTCATCCACATCTTTCCTTTCATTTAAACGACACAAACTTGTATCAACACGCCATCTCTCACACTGAGAGTGTTTTACAGTTGTTGGAGCAAATATTGAGATGAGATTGAGGGACCCGGGCCCTGACAGATGTGGGAGGGAAATGTGTGAGATAAGGCAAAAGTGTGTCTGAGGGGAGCGAGGAGCAGATAAAGCAGAGGACGAAGAGCAAAATCAACATGAAAGCGAGTGAAGGTGAACTTGTGCACTCTACAGGGCTGTGTGTCTCAAAGCTCCTCACAGTGAGCAAGGTTAGACTGCTGTAAGATATTCAGTCAGTGCTGCAGTCAAAATTGGAAGAATACAGTATCATTTCTATCCAAGGAACATTTAATTTAACTGTAGCTCCCTCTCTTTCAAATCCCAACAATTCTTCCTGCAAAGAAATGGTCAAACTAAAAGAATACTTGCCAATTTTACCAATCACCACCATTGTCTTGATGAAAATAATCCAAATCAGAACCACTTTCTCGAGGTGAAGTCGCATAAACATCAAGCCTCAACCCCCACAAACAAACCTTTGGGTTACTAGGATGGAAAGGACTTTGTTTCACTGGAACGTTTAATGCAGCACTTGCCGCAGTCCAGCGTTCGAGCCAAATCTCTCCTATCGACCATTTTTTCTATCTAATCTAATTGCTGAAAGCCACCATTTGGTTTTGGAGTTTATTGGAAGCACTACACAGCATGGTAGGGAGCACTAAGGTTACCATATAGACTGAATGAAAGGGAAAAATGGATACAGAAGTGCATTCAGCTTCACGGCCAGCTAATTGCACAGGCTACTGACAGAAATGCACTGGAACAGGGTATTCTTAAGATCATTATAGATTCCCAAAGTCATTTTTACCCTTATTGGAACTTAAGCAAAGTAAGTTCTTTCAGCAGTTGCATTTTTTTTACAGCTAAATAAGCTCAAAAGTGGAAAAGCTACTGCAAACTTACAAAAAATTACAAAACATCTTTCAGTTCACAAGATCCCGGGGGGACTGAGCAGTAGCTCCATATACTGCTTGTGATAGACTTTTCTTGGTATGCAGTGTAACTGACATCTGGTTTCAGCAGCTTAAACCTTAAACCAACATTATCATTCATCTGGAGTCATGTGTTTGGACACCTGATGAATGTAAGTCAAATATTCACTCTCTTCTAGCTCTGTTTTCTCTACCAGATCAATAAGGGAGATATCTGGCTCTTTAGCTGCTAAATGCTTCACTATGTTCACCAGATAGTCGCTAACTGTGTCTGTCTGCAGTTTGGTGCTGAGCAGGTACAGTAGTGTACAGTGAGTTTTTAGAGGTATTGTGGCTGAAAACAGCCAAAAAAACAACAGTGTGAGGGCGGTGGGAGTGAACCAAAACAGTAAAGCTGTGGGCCGGACATCTCTGAATTATTACTATTATGTTGCGAGTTGTACACAACACAACACAACAGAAGTTTTCGGGGGCCACTAAAACCTGATGAATATGTCAACCACTTGTCAATGATGTTCAGAACTTAGCTAAGATGTGTGTAGTTTTAACATTACGAACGTGTGATATTAGTCTTTATTAATCATGATGATGATGTTCATCAGTTTTTAGTGTCTCTCGAAAACTTGTATTGTGTTGTGAATTGCTAAATATGCTTCCAAATGTGCTTGTGTTTTATTTCTTTGCAGTGTTGTCAAAGTCCTGTACATGTTCTCTTTATTTGCTTGTGTTTTCTTGAGTTGTGCTCTCTTGGCCACCACACCAAACCCTCCTTACACATAAAAAACCCCTGGATGAAGTATGCACCCGCTGTATGTTTACATACAGCCATGTATACGTGCTTGCCAAGTTAACTCTGACACTGAGCTGCTCTCAGCTTTCAGGGCTCTTCATCGTCTGTTGTTTCTCATTCAGAATTCTTTTGTTTTCTCAACTGTAGAATCTGACTGAGCTCCAAACCCCAACAAACCTTCGCATTTAAATCCTTCAAAACAAAGAGGAGAGGAGAGATGCAGCAGGTAGCGAGGAGGACATTGGAGGAGTGCATGACAGCATTGACAGTAGCCCCGAGCAGCTGGGGTATCAAACTAAGAGTTTTGTCGTTACAAGAAGGACTGAGCTGCCTGACACTCTGTCCTCAGTGCTGCAGTTCAAACTGTCAGTCGAACCCTCTGGGTTCAGCACTGAAACACTTGGAATAATAAATGCTGCAGATCACTTAAAAGAGGTGGTTTGGTGTTTTGATCACATTCTGTATGTGGAAGTCAACACTGCTGATGCGCTTGAGCTGTTTTCTCTACAATATTTACATAAACTCAGTTAAAGCGGATTGCTTCACCGTTATCAAGTTAAAATTCTTGAATGTTAAGAAGATCCATGACACAAACTGCTTTCAGGTCTTGTCACTTGCTTTGTGGGCTTTAAGGACTCCATGCAAGCTTTATTTTTGATCCCAAATCCCAAATTAAATTTGTTGAATGATTTACCTCTCTCTCTCTCTATGCCCAGTACATTTTTGGGCCTCATGTGTCCTAATGTTAGAGGGATGTAAAACTCAAGCTTCCTTCAGACTATTGCCAGTTGCCTCCAGCCAACAGTTTGCTGTCACCCACAATCTGAAGAACAATTTGTGACTGCTTGGCTATGCAATGAGGCAGGCTGAATTGTCAGTACAGAATAGGCCCAGACACCCGGACACTGGAGAGATAGGCACACACATCCGGAGACGTTTGAGGAGGGAAAGGATATATTTTATTTATGTTTTATTTCTCTGTGGTTTGTACACAGCACGAGTGACAGAAGCGTGAGGAGGGAAGTGGTGGCAGAGGATGAACACAGAAAAGCAATGTGGGGAATAAGAATCAGGCGTTTGGTAACATTTTCGAAAAGTATACAAACTACACCTCATGACTTGCAAAGATCAAACTGCATAAAACCACAAGATCTGCTAAAAACAGTTATGCAGTGTTGTAGCACTTCACTTCAGGAAATCAACGATGCACTTTAGAGTCCTCTTTGGGTTATATAGAAGGAATTAGTACATTTATTGAGGCTAGTGTAGTGGTAACAAAAAGTATATACAACTCCCGCTGCCACAGTAAAGCGTTCACACTCAATCTTAACAGAAATGCAATAAGCTCAGGGATAAAATGAACAGATGTGAGGCTAGAGGGCAAAGCGAGACCACAAAATTCAGTAGCTTTGGCTTTGACCATCCATCTGCTTGCAAAAAATGCACACAGGAATGCATCGCACAAGCCTCAGCCTGATCCAGTGTAGACACAGAAGCATTGCTTTGTTTGCCGCCTGTAGTAGTCAGCTCTGCGTTTTCCCTATTTGACAGGGTGGTAGAAAAAAAGAGCGCAGTGTCATCATATCAAGGGCACTGACACATCCCGTAACAACAGCGTTCATGTGTTTAATAACTTAAAAAAACAACAGCCGTAAAAATACAGATGTCTCATGACTCCGGTGTATTTCTGCCTGCAGTCTTGACTTCTGTGAAATCAAAAGATTGCTTCATTATCGGTTCAAAGAAATGCTGCAAGAAAGGGGCAATGTGATTTAATGTGAATTTGGAATTTCATGTTAAATTTTTAGTGTGTTTGGTAACTTTGGAGCGCTTCCCCCTTTTATCTTTTCATATTTTTTTTGTTATGGGGTTTGAGTGTTCCTGTGAGAGAGGTTTTGTGTTTTGTGTGAGAGTGTGTGTAGTTAATAACTTATGCAGCAGGGGTCTCTGAATGGGAGGTTGTTTTAATGATTTAATGGGCCATTCAAAGGATTGATTCCACTGGGAGCCGTGGCGGCTATCTGAAAGATATGAGGCTGCCATTTTATAGCTGGCGGGGATTCAGAGGGACTTCTTCCCTCACACCAGGCTGTACCTGTGTTTACCCCACATTTGCCCGTGTTGTGCCTTTTCATGTTGCACCTTGAATATTGCACATTTCCAGTCTGGAATCGCTCAGCAGAGTTTGCTCGGGCTTTGTTGCACATTTTGACAACTCCCTCCGGGGATTTTAGCTTCCTCCTTAAAAGACCTCACACCTAGACACTTCTCCTCCTCAAGGAAAAAAAAAAAAGGCTGTTAGATTTCTGTCTCACTTCGTCCTCCTGAGTTCATCCCTTCGTCTCAATCCCCAGCTCACCTTGTGGAACAGCAGATGTTTTTTGATACCAGAAAATCACTTGCACACGTAAATGTGGAGATTGAGAAGAGGTGTGTGTTTCTCTGCTGAATCTGCAATCACTCCAGGGTACCTGTGCAGGTCTGCTAAGGATGAGAAATGTCTTTTTGTATAATATTCAAGTCTTGTACAACTTTTGGAAGTAATTTGGAAACCAAGCTGTGAAAGAGTAGTTGTATGTATCCGCGCTCGTGCTTAGCATTTGAATTCCTTAAAGGAAAAAACATGTAATTAAAGCGTTTAGATGCGTTTTTTCCCCAAATCTCCTCAACAGAATAAGATGGAATTAGCATTGAGTAAAAAAAGTCCATACAACCAGGGCTGTAGTTTTAGCATCAAGGTTCAAAAAAAAAGGGGGAAAAAAATCTCTGCATAAAATCCGATGTAGTTTTATGTGTAAACTTTAATTATACAATAATTATACTCACATTGTAACCTGCAAACTGAAATATAGATTATATTATTATATTAATAATTACATATATCATTACATTATCCTCCAGTAGGGTCCGACCCAAACAAGCTCCACCAATCATCATCAGGGTTAGGGCAACATGTAGCCTGAGAGACAAAGCCCAGGGCAAACTGAATCCATCAAGAAGCCTATATATTTGCATATTTGGCGGAGCCACTGGTTCTGGAAGATTCTTTTCCCCCACTGTAAAAACCCATTTCAAAGTGTTCTTTAATTACATCCTCAAAGTCCCCTGACATAGGCACACAACAGTCTCCTGGGTAATTTAACAATATAATAGGTTTATGTTGTGGCCTCTAATTCTATTTATTTCAGCTTTGTTTTTGAGAATTTGTGTGTTTTCCAGTTTGGTATGTAGGATGGCTCTAAATACCATGATGCCCATGAGCTTGCCCATTGCTACGGAGAAGAAGCTAGACAGAGGCACAAATTAGAGCTTTAGCAAATACATAATGCTTCAAAACATGCCTCCACAGCTGCCAAATTCATTCAAAATTGCCCTAGATTTCAAAAGTGAACTGGTTTATGATGCAGAATGTGTTATTGGGTTTCTACAAAGCGTAAACTTAAGATTCCACTTGCTGTTAGTGGTTTATCCAACAGAATTTTCTCAAGGACATTTCTTACCTAAATGCTCCGGTCTTGGCGGTCCTCTGTTCTTACGTTTTTATGTATAAAGTGTTTTAGGTTTTGTTTTAATCGATGAGCCAGATATTTTCAACCGCAGCTGCTCATGTTTTTCATGTTGGACAGATTATTCATGCTCCAACTGTCAGTCAGCTAACATTGTCTATGCAGAACACGGACAGGACTTTTACTTCTGGACACCCAAAATAACTCATCCCACTTTTGAACTCTATTGCTGTTAACACACGGTAACTGTTGAAGACAGTCCAGGTGAGTGATGTCTCCAGTGGAAATGATGCCTTGGATGACCTCTGTCACGGTGAAAAGTGATGTGTTTGATCTTGACCTTTCATGACATCGGGGTGGTCCAGAAGGACCCAGTGGGGGAGGTGTTTTTCACATTAAAAGACATTCACACAGACCATTTATGGACAGCACGGCTCTACAAGGCTGCAGTCTGTGTACGGCACATTAATTAATTGACAGTCAAAGTGATTTGGTGGCGCAGCAGATATTAATCTGGAGCTGCATGTTGCCTTACATGTGCTGCTGCGCCTCCTCACTGTCCTGTCAGTGGATGTGCCCGCTGCACAATGAGCCCAATCAGGGCAGAGACCTCCACTCTTCACTTATCGCCACGGCGTTGTAGAGCGGCTGAGTCATCACGGCTGGCCTGTATCATCAATCGCTGCAGAGAGGGATTTTTATCCCTGTCAGAGTTAAATGTCAATGACACTGCTGCCCAAGGTGCACCAATCACACTGGGAGACCACTATGCCTATTGACATTCAGCTCATAGGGGGAGTACAATCAGACCGTATCAGACTCAGACGATTCATCTACGCCCACAGAAAATACCTGACAGTGACAGAGAATAGACAATATCATCTTCCTGTGTAAACCACCGAGCCCCTCATTTTGTTCTGCTGGAGAGACGACAAGAGCTTAACTCTCTTCTTATTTCTCGTTTTGTGATGGGAGTATTTTTACACATGGCTGATTTTAGTGTGAGCCCTGTTATGTCGTCTACAAGGCGGATTGTGTCCCTAATTTCAAAAGATGTTTATCTTCTCCTCTCCGCTGTAATTCACTCACTTGTTACCTCCTTTCCATTCTCTCTCTCTCTCTTGAAGCGACACTCAGGCCTCAGTAGGCGTGACAGGTCCTTCAGCTCTGACTGGAGGTGCTGTTGATCCCGTGGTAAAGGCAGGTGCAGAACAGGCGGGATTTTCACTGCCATCACCATGACAATCCTCACATTCAACGTTCTTGTACAGACCCGCTGCTGTTCACACTACCTCAGGTAGAAATGAGAGGGGAGGGCAGAGAGACGAAAGGGTGAAGAAAGAGATGGCAGAGTGGCAAGGAGGAGAAACGGAGACATGAAGAGTGAGGGGGAGTGAATGGTAGAGCGAAGCAGCTCATTGAAGTGAGAAAATCTTTTTCACATTTTAGTTTTCTACTCATACTTTGGAGGAAATCTAAAATGATGTCATCTTGGAGCAGATGGATGACAAGTTGATGACATGTCTCTGCCTCCTTTCTTTTCTATTTACTTTCTTTTTTGTACAATTGTTTTTATTAATTTTCCAACAAATCCTCCAAATTAAGGAAAGATGTGAGGAACGGGATGGACTTCACACTGCTCTGCCCTCATTTCTGCACAATTTCCATCACCCTTGTCCCATCATAATTATTATACATAGTGATTCTGAGACTAAACTAGGTTTGTAACACTTGCAGTTATTCTACTGTATTTTGGTCTGTGTGCAATGATGCAGAGCAAAGAAACATCGATAATCAGGTTCCACTTGGGAGTTCCTCGAATGATCATTCAAATCATCAGCGTTTGCCATCACTGCACAGTGCACAGGGGCCTTAAAAGGGGTCTTAAAAGGGGTCTTAAAATCCACTTAACCCACTCTGTAATTAGTATTGCTACTCATACAGTAAAGTAAAGTAAACATCTGCTGTAGATGAGTGGAACCATATTTGGGTTGAAAGATAGACATTACAATATAGCACTTTGGACAAAATGACAAAAACATTAGAATTAGACAGCTGTTTCAGGTCAGCTGTGCATATATTCTTCTGAGTACTGCTCAAGGTATCCCTCTGTGCATATTACAGCTGTATGAAAACTTCCAATTGGAAAGAAAAGACTGCACAGCTGACCTCTCAGCACTGACATAAGAAGAGTTTCAAGGATTCTCAGGTGCTTTTTAAGTGTATTTCACAGACAGAGGCTTTGAAATACCTAAAAAAGAATTATAATAGGAGAGGTTAGTTCTTTTTTTACAGTAATATCCCATATAAACTACATTCTCAAGTACGCTGATGCTTTTATCTAAGAGTTTTTAAAAAATATAGTTAGTGTAAAACATTTACAGTAAGAAAAATAGATGTTTCATTTTGCCAAAATCCTTGCTTTTTTCACTCCATTTACAGTCCAAGCAGAAGTGATGGCTGTTACTGAGTTACAGGGTGCAAAGTTCATACATTGGCAGTCCCCCAGCACTCCTGGAACACAATGCGTGTTTGTTGAAAGTAACATTGCACAAGATAATTTGTTTTCCATTAAGATCTGAAGATCGGGCCATGTTGTGAGTGCAGCTGGATGCCTAATGTTCGGGTAAAAACCTCTGCAGATTTATAATACTGTCATACAGTCCAGTAAGTCATGCTTGATGGTGAAGGACATTTTATGAAAACCTCTCCCCCAGCCTAGAGGCAGCGGTGTTTGTGTGTGCAACGGCATGGCTGCATGTGTGTTTGATCAGACACTAATTAAAAGTCAATTAGCCTACAGCCCAGTGGGTGACTGACCTCTCTAAACACAAGAAGGATCGGGGATGTGAAAAGCTCCCCGAGCTCATTATTTACTGTGACGCTGTCCTTCTCCCTCTATTTACCGCAAGCTCCTACTGTCTGTCCACCTGTCTGCATCTGTCTCTCTGTCTGCTTCATTACTCCATATGTTAAACACCCCGCCCATCGTCACAGCTGAAACACACATGGGGGAAATCTAATCTGCAGCTACTCGCTGTCACCACATGGTTATTCCGGACTCTGACATCCTCTAAATAAGACACAAAGTACCAGCAGAGATCTCTCCTGACTTTCCTCGTTCTTCTGCTCTTCCATTTGTGTTGGTGAATTACACTAACGCAAGCTGTTTCTCTTCTCACCTTAAAAACACTGTGTACTTCCTTTCTGGGGGAAGAAATCAATGGTGGATTGATTGACTGAATGGCCCCCTGCTTGGGTTTAGTGATTGTAGAGTTGTTGAAATTGCAGGATAAATATAGAACACTCCATCAACCACTAATACCGCTTAATACTGCAATTTATTTTCCTGTGTGGTAATTATCGACTGTTGCAGCGAAAGTTATCCAGAAAGTGTAGGTAAATCCTGCTGCAGTATGGGATAGATCTTCTCCCAGTAATCAGATTAAAAGGCCCTTGAAAATGATAACACTCGACTCTCGACTCGAAAGACAAGACTGCAGACAACCCAAACGAAACTCATATTAGCCACAACACTTCCTTATCTAGCCACTGCTCCTCCTTGGCTAACGCTAACCTTTGCAACAATAAGGAGGTTCATGTCGACTCGTGGAAATAAAAGATGCTCTAGAGGACAACAAAGAGCAACTTCAAGTAATTAAAGATGTGTTAAATAAAGCCAAAGTGAGACTTGACAAAGCCAAAAAAGGACAGAGGAGCAGCTAACAATAAGTCAAGGATGTTATGATAGGAAAAGAAAAAAACCAAGAATTTAATAGCCGAGGGATCAGAAAAGAACTTGCTGCCAATGATTAACTTTGTTGAGAAGAAGATTTAAACTGAGATTATTCATGCAGAAAAGTGTTAGATGAAATGAGAGGGGGCTCGCCTTCACACAAATTGGAGCGTGGTAGAGATGCAATGTCATACAGTTACATTTTGTTGCAAAATATTATGAATACACTGTGAAATTATTTCTTATTTTTGCAGACAGCTGTAATGTTTTACTAAGGGTTTGTCATTAGGTTTAACAGTACACTACTATGAATGCCTTTATGCGCACTAGTATCCCGGTTATGTTTTGCTCTCGTAAACATCTTATCCTGGTTTCAGAAACCTGAATATGCTATCTGGAGTACTCCAGTAGAAGGGTTAGGGTTAGGGTTAGACTGTTCAGAAACCTGTATCCAGGTTTCTGAACAGTCTTTTTTGGTACAGAACATAGTGTCCGAGATGGTGAGAAATCAAAACAAGACTGTACACAGATGATCAGAAATCCGGATACTGTTATGATCAGTAAACAGGGATATGAATAACCAGGTTTCCCATGTTCCCATGTAAATGTCATAACCTGAAAATATGATCAAAACCAGGATAGGAATCAACACTGGAAAACTCATGTGCATGTAAACACACTTAATGTGTAGAGATTGAACATTTCTCACACCCCCAGTGGTAGCCTTGAAAAATGAACAGTGAAGGGTGCGAAGCAAACATAGGATTGTCTCCGCAGACACGGACAAACATACTATCTGAATAAGTTAAAAGAATCACATAAAAGATCTCCTCACAGGGGCTTCAAAGTTTGGGAAAAATTCTAAATATCTTCAAGTCCCTCAGACTACACAGAGCATGCTCATGTTTACCAACCTGTCTGATGCTTCTTATTAAAAGATACCAAAGAGACGAGAAGCATAAGATCAAACATCAGTGAGTCCATCTTTCTCTGGAAGCCCGCTTTCATTTTGAAATTTCTCTCTGTCACGTACTGTGAGGACAAAGGTGACCGTGCCGAAGTCGCACCAGGTTTTCATTTTTGGAAAAATGTAATTAATCTACAACATCTCAGTTAATTGGGACAGAATGATCCTGTGCTCTGCAGCCACACTGAATGAACTGAATTTTTTACACCGCCTCACACAGATTTATCACTTTCATCAAGGAAAATATTTGCCTGCTATGTTGAAATGAGGCTGTCACATTGCACCATCAACTATTGGATTTACCACCTGTTGCTAGTTTCAGTACTGCATTTCAAACATTTCCTGGCATGAGAGAGACGTGTAATATACGTGACTGTAATATAAACATCCAATGTAACGTGCTGCCATATTTTTTTTCACAAAGCAATATCGATATGTACTTTTAGAAGACAAACACGTCTTTAATGCATGTTTCATAAGTGCACTCTGAAGGTAATATTGGAGGATATGCAGGATGAGATGAAAATTAATATGGCAAAACTGAATAATAAGATGACATTGACATAATGTCAAAGTGGGCACAGGGCAATTTAAAAAATCAGTTTTTTCATTGAGGAGAAAATAATAATGAATCCACCTTATTTCCTTGTCTGTACGTTAGGCCGACACAGGTTGCATGTACATGTCTTGGTTTGATCTTTAACACATATAAACAGGCACTGGAGAACAAAACATGACTGATTGCATTTGTGGCAAAAACTGAACCATCAGTGAGTGCAGTGAGTGTGAAAAAGTAGCCCTCTATAATGCTGACTTCCAATGTCTTTTCAAGGAGGAATGATGGAATGAGAAATATGCAAATCAAGTATTGAAAAACTGTGTATTTCTTATGGGATCTGACACGGTGGAAATATGAAGCGCTTCCATTTGTGCAACATAAAACTATGCAAATCAGCGATTGTGATTCATAACAAAACATATATGTTGATGGGATCTGCAGAACAATATTAAAGCCTGCTTTGTGCCCTCATACTGAGCATAAATTTGGGGACCGGAGGGAGAGTTAGTACCTGCTTGTAAGATCCTTGTTCCGATTAGGCGAAACATCCAAGCTGGCTTAAGAGTTTCCTTTTATGGCTCTCAGAGGTTGAAAGCAGGCTGTAAGTGCGATTCCCTACGGAGATAACTGGACGAATTGAAGGACACTCCCCAATGGGTTACAAGCAAAGGAAGTGAGAAGCGGATCAGCGGATTCACTTCAGGATTTCACTTCGGCACAACTTCCCGCAAGGTCTGCATTTGAAAAAGATGAACATTCAGCGAGGAGTGCTTTCCTTATGCATAAAACCAACCAGAAGAGAGCCTTTGAAAAGGTTGTGAAAAGGCTTTCAGTGTTCCTCCCATCCTGACTCGACACCGTGGGACATGCGGGCTCTCTTGCTCAGGCTGAAATGCCTCATCAAGCACTCTCTTTTTGGGCAATTACAGGAGAGTGTGAGAGTGACTGAGAGCTGAGTACGGAGGCAGAAAGAGGCGAATACCGCCACCTGACTTTTTCTTTATTAATGAAGCTCCACCCAGGACACTGAAGGTGATGCTGGCAACGTACAAGGAGATATTTTTATGTACATTATTCATAGCTTACATACTAAATTATTTAGTTGAAATGATTGCATATGTTAAACGAGCACTGCACCGATTTAGCATTGCACTCCTATAACACTGTCTCGACCGCAGACAGTTTGGTTAGACGTTTGTGTGTTATGCTAGAAGTGGCTAATGTCAAGCAGAAATGAGGAGCAGGCTACAGAGGTCTGGTTAGCTCACGTCTTTCTAACTCCGCACCTCCAGATTTTTCCTCAGAGTCAAACTTGTAGCCTTCAGACCCAACAGACGCTGAAGCAGAGCCACAAAGGGCTTCATACAACAGACCTGTAACCAGACTTTGATGTGTAAAATCGGTGGAGTTCCCCTTTTATTAGAGTAGATTAGATTTGTATTGCATTATTGTTGTTATTGTTAAACCTGACCAAGTTGTGTTTGTGCCTAAACCTTAACCATGGCGCTGTCACGTCAAAAAACTAATTTATTCTTCCAACAGTGATTTGTAGCAGTTTTGACAGCGCAAATGATGTCATCCTGCTAAAAGTGGCGTCAGATCATAAATCAGATCACACTGTGTTGTTCTAGAGGGCACAGACAAACGACATTGTCATTTAATTTGTAGAAAATGTTGAAGAAACAAGCTCAACTTTAGTATTTTAATACCTTGTTAGCTTAATCAATGTGCATAAATCCAAAATGAACCTACACATAAAATAAACATGTCTTCCTAAGAACCCATCTTCTGTCCTTGAAACCAACTGTTTCACTCCATCATTATTATTCTACGTAGATTCTTTTCTCATTAGTATCCTCCTGTCCCTCTTCCTAAAGGTTCAAGTGGTTGATTCACAGACTTTCGCTCTGAATTTCAAAATATGTCTTCTGAAAACAGCTCATAAACTCGCTAGAATATACAATGGATTTTCATTGCGGTAAACAGTGGTCATTTAATAGGAGAAAGGCTAATGTTTTTGTACATGCTGTCTGTCAACACCTCGTATTTGATAACACCTACGACATCCACCCTTGTTTCCTTTCTCATACAATCAGGTAATTGGTGTTCGCTATGAGCCAGCATCTAAGAGATAAAATGATTAATGTAATGGACTGCTTGGTGTGTGTGTGTGTGTGTGTGTGTGTGTGGCGATACAACACAGATTTGCTCTGTAAATGAAGGCCATTTTAACGAGTAATGAAAAGACTGAAACAGAGAGAGGGAAATGAACTGAAAAAAATGCAGAGATGGCATACAGATCCAAAAAAAAAAGAGAAAGAATAATGAGCTGACATTATCTCTAAAAACCTGCAGCACACGTGGCTCACATTCATGCGTTGTGACAAATGAACAATTTGAACACTCTATTCACTCGTGAGACTGTTTGTGCGAATACTTTGTCCCGTGATGTTTTCAGTTTATTAAGTGTATTTATTAGAGATGAGAGGCTGCCCTTTCTGAGCCAAAATCTTGTTTTCTACAGTGTTTCATTTTTCACTTCGAAGGCTCGGACGCTTGTTTTCCATTTGTAATCTCAGACAAATGGCACACCGACTAGACTTGTTGCATCCGCGCACACGCATCGACACACAGTACTAAATATTCATACAGCACACTCATCCCACACAGCAGCATGTACCCTTTAAATTTCACACTTAATGTAAGCAGGCAACCACAGTGGTGCCGCATACAGTCTCTGTGTCAGTAGTGGGAAGCTCATTAATCATTTTCTATTCCAATAAAGATCATTATTCATCACGCTGAGGCGTCACACTGCCCACATGCATGAGGCAACAATATATATGTCAATATCAGCCAGTAGCTGTCAGGTTATTTATTTATTTATTGTTATTATTCCCCCCTGTGGGAATGCATCCTATTATTTGCTACGGGCGACCATTTTTCTTGCTTTGCTTGAGCTTCGCAGGAGCATAATGAATGATAGTATGAGGAGTCCCACTGGCACACCTGCTGATGATGATAAAGGCTCAGTGGAGGGCAGATATGTTGAGTATTACCCCATACAGATGACAAATGCTGCACTGGCCAATTCACAATCTCTGGGCTATATGAAATATCAACCCAGGGCCTCCATGTTTACTCATGATATAACATTTAAAAACGTTGCTGCTGTAGCAAGAGGACTAATGATTCGCCTGCAGTTTCGACCACTGTAATGGGATTTATGTATCGACTTGATCTCTTTTCTCATAAAGTCTTATCTTTTGTTGATACCACACTGTTGTTTTGTGTTATTTGTAGACCCTCATCTGAGAAGCAATATTTTGAATGTCCCCTTTCAGCAGACTAATTCTTTTACAATTACGATAAGATAAGATAAGCCTTTATTGATCCCCAGGGGGCGAATTCAGGTGTCGCAGCCGCACAA
This sequence comes from Oplegnathus fasciatus, assembly GCA_003416845.1. Classification (NCBI taxonomy): domain Eukaryota; kingdom Metazoa; phylum Chordata; class Actinopteri; order Centrarchiformes; family Oplegnathidae; genus Oplegnathus; species Oplegnathus fasciatus. The sequence continues at coordinate 53,202 of NTHP01000110.1, forward strand.
TGACAGAGAAGTAAGTATAGACAGAGAAAAAGTAAGACATAAATAAATAGTAAATAAAACAAAATAATAAAAAACAATAAATGCTAATATATATGTATATATATATGTATATAAATAAAAAGTATACAGGAGCAATTGTCAGAAATTGCCAGAACAGAGGATTTGCAGTTTTTCTCACTGTAAACTGAATATCTTTGAGTTTTGGACTGTTGGTTGGACGAAACAAGCAATTTGAAGAAACGATTATGGACATGTTTCACTATTTACTGACAATTTATAGACTTAGCAATTAATCGATTATCCACAAAAGTAATATTCAGGTTATTTGATAATGAAAATAATCATTGGTTGCAGCCCAAACTGTAAATATAGTCTCATTTAGCGATATATATACTCAAGCAGCCAGTTGTAACTAGTTTCTGGTTATAGGAATATCGGCTCATCCATATTTAACGGGATCAGATAGAACGAAAAACCTCTTAGCTCAAAAAATCTCCAGATTCAGACAGATCTTGAATTTATCATTTCACACACTTTCACTGAAGCAGGTTAGTTACAGTTTCACACTGACAACGCAGGTCAATGTAGAGAATCATCATCTATTCAAAGCTCCAGGTATAACTAACAAATGCAGAGACTAAAATAATCTATTCTCTTTAAAATACAATGCAGAAGTAAAAATCATGCCCAATTTCACATGACCGCCAGGACGCTCTAAGCTCTACAAAGCACTGAGAAACCACAATCTCTGGTTTTCACTTTTTCCAGAATTTGTCAGCAGACTGCTTCAGTTAGTTAATTAGAGCTTGATTATAGTCTATAATATAAAACCCAGTTACCCAGTCATAGGAACAGGCCGGTGTAGATGGTAATGTAGATGGAAAGGATGAATCTGTGGAACAGATGGACGTGTACATGAACAGATGGACTTGCTCTCCACCTCTGAGCATTCACATGTCTTTTGGGGAGAAGCCTTATGACTTTCTGCTGCTGCAGCGTGGAGGCAGCCATTGACTCAAGTTCAGCCATCAGGAAAAAGAGAGCAGAATCGATACCTGTGTGTGTGTGTGTGTGTGTGTGTGCTTAAGGGTGGTGAGGGGGGTGGGTCCGTAATCAGAGAGATTTCATTCAAATTCAGTGTTTGTCCTTTGAGTGAGGTAATGTTGCGTGATGACTGCTTCATTTAGTGAAGGTGATGTACTGAAGGTGACACTGTTTATCTCGCTGATTCTCTCAGTTTCCCCCTTTTTTGTCCTCTTTTTGGAGGGGAAACGTGTCTTTCTGGCTCCCTCAGTTTTGGAAAGGCCAGCAGCTTGTGATTGAAGGCCTGACATTTGTCAGTTTCCTCTGTGTAGGAGGTGGAAGCCAGGGGAGTACTTGCCCTGTTGTTGACATTTTCCGGGACTGATAGGATTTTTTATTTTTTCATAAAACGGGGTATGCGAGAGCTTGTCCTTTTCTGTCCAACAGCTGATAATGTCAGGGGAGAGGCTTGGATATATTGATGTATTCCTGATGTAACTACATGACAGATCAGTGTTACCAAAGGCTCTAAAGACCAAAACCTTGTTCCAGGGTGAAGCTGTGAAGGCACAGGCCGGCATACGAACATAGCCATTATAATCTATGTTGTTTTAAATGTAGTTTGAACTTGTTTTGCAGCCATTATTGTTGCAGCAGAGCCTAATAAATCATACTGGACTGAGCCAATAGATTTCATACTGGCGTGAACAGATTGGGCCAGATGTAGCTGCTTCACGTTGCAGTGGTTAATTATCTCGCTGGATATCTCCCTCAGTATTTGTTTCCTGACATGGGTGGAGTTCAGCCTGGTTCCAGACCGTCAAATCAACACTTAATAAAAGGAGTGCTTCACAGTGCACGGTGCAGACACCAGATGGGAGCGGAAGCAGGATTTTTGACCTGGATGTAGTTAAAGACAGATTTAGTGTTCCTCACAACAAATATTTAGTTTAGTGTCTGGGATTCCTTTAGAGAAAGCTGTAAAATATATATATATATATGTAGACAGAACTATATATTCAGGCTCCCATCATTTATTAATTTGTCACAAAGGCTTTTGTTTATATTTTTGGTAAACCGGTCTGGGTAAAGAACAATCTAAACATACTTTATCTCATCATGCACATGTTGAATGTTTTACACTTGTTTTACTTGAGCTGCAGATGCTAACATTAGCTGGTTCTGTTACTGGTATTACTATCAAAGATGCTACATTCTTAAACGATGCTGCCGTACATGCTGTTAGATGGACTCCTGTAAGGCTTAGCCACACCTGCAAGCACCTGCTCTGCCTCACCATATTGTAACCAGTGTCGAAGAGCGTTGAAGTACGTGTAACCAGCGAGGTAGATGGAAGTACAGTAGTTCCAAGTTGACTCTAAAAACATGTTATTTAATGTATTCTTTGAAATGACTTCTAATTCAGAACCCTTCTCAATACCCACTTCTGTTAATTCATTAGCTAACATAGTTTGCAAACGTTATATGCAACCCTGTCTCCTAGAAATTATGTTTATATACAACTAATTTACAACAGCAAATACTTCTTTTTCCCATTAACATGATGAGGAAATCGTGTTAATTAACATATTTGGCAAGTTGCAGAAATGTTGATACTGAACCATAGACTGTATATAAAGATGGGCGACATGACAGGTCCATAAACCCCGCCCCCTCCATGTTAGCAGATGGGACATGGGCCAAACTAAAAAAAATCAAAGTACACGTCAAATACATTTTTCAAAGATAGTTTCTGTCATTTTAGGTAGTTCTTACACGCTGATGTATGTTCAAGTGTTCATTTTTTCTGATAAGTTTGTTTTTAATTAGTTATTTGTTGCTATAAAAAGGTGGTGATGTCATGATTGATAGCTGCTCTGAGTGAAGTAGTTGTGGAGGCACCAGCGCACTTGTTTTCGGGAATTGTATGTAGAGTAGGAACTTCGAGAGGAGATGTAACTTTAACTTTCCATAACCATGATTGTCTGTTTCAAACCGACAAAATGAGTTGTTCTGGAGTAAACTGTACTAACCGACCGGAGGGATCTTTGCAGTATTTTTGGTAAGTTAAATGTGTGTTTTGTAAGCTAGGTTAGCTAAGGTTAGCTATGTGGAAAAAAGCAGGTGATCAGTAGCTTGTAGTTGCTAATTATCTGTGCTTGTGATTGAGCATGATATGGGTGGGACCTCAATACTGCGGCTCCATCCCCCGATCAATACTGCGCAGACTCACCAGTGCAAGATGGCAGCGCCCGTATCCGGGACAATTTTGTACAGTGGGAGGAAGTGGAGACGCGTCGTCCATCTTTATATACAGTCTAAATGTACTAATGTACTAAACGCGTCAGTAAAATGTTCACCAACAACGTATTTCATTTTGTTTTCACCAAAATATTTGATTTTGCAATACAGTATCCGCTTGTAGTGATTATGGCATTATCAAACTGTTTTATGGTTATGTTTAGGCACTGGCAGCACTTGGTTAAGGTCAGGGGAAGATCAGGTTTAATACAGAAACATTTCAGTTACTTGAGACACAACTATTATTATTATTATTAACATTTAACTGAAGCCACAATCTTTCTCTGACCTTAACCAAACCTTAACCATGAAAAGGAGGAATGCAAACCTCAGTCCCCTGTGTCAAAGTGCTCTGCTTTGTATTAGCTTCGTAAAATGATTAAATTTTTCATCACAGCGTAATTGGGAAAACAATTTAGTGCTCTATAAACACAATAAGTTGGAGACAGGGTTGTTTTATGAGGACGCATTGTCATTATCGCTTGTCTAGCCAGCTAATTGTCTTTACATAACCAGTATTCTCGATTGCTGTTCTCTGTGAACTTGTTCAATTTCAGTGCAACACAGTGGCTGCATAACATCACATCATTCACCTCAGACACCTCTAGCTCACACTAGAAATGCCATACAGACAGAAGAAGTAGTCAAGGTGCGCTAGCTGATCCAGGGAGCGAATGTGATAAAACTGCTGCTTTTCTGGAGCATTGACGCACCTCGAGAGCGACGAAGCGTACTCTTGAAGTGGGTCATAATGTTGCTGGCGTGTGAGCTTACATAGAAAACAGTGGGTTGTCCTGTATGCTGGCTAACTCAACATCACTGTCAACTGTCGAACAAGAAGGCAATGTCAGGCTGAGTAATGGAGTGGTGAGGAAGTGGCCTTTCAGTCTGAGTATCAGGCTTCTGTCTCTTCAGCAGTAAAAAAAAAAAAGTATCTTAAAGGGCTTTTCTCCAGTTGCAGCTCAAAACAAGATCAATCTTAATCTACTCATTAGATGCCTTTGAAACCATTTTCCCAGACTCTGCCAATAAACACACATACACTCACAGAATAGTTCCTACACACAAATACATTTTTAACAATGCAACATGAGATGACTGATAATCTGTTGATTGGACGTTTTTAAGGGAATTTGAGGCTCTTACTGCCAATGCACTTCTCTGTGGCTGGAGCCTCACACACACACGTACACACACAGCACATTGAGACTGCTGGCAATAATTTAATCAGATTTCACATCGCTGTGTCCCTCCACCCACTCTCTCTGTCCCTGTGTATGAATATGACAAACTAAGGGAAATGTCTCTTTATATATTTGGCACATCTGTTCCCAGTGATTCCCAGCGTTACTGTTCATCTATTTCCCATCACTTTATCCAATTTCATGCAGCTGAATGAGACAATGCAGACATTATCTGATTTTTTTTTTCTTTCTCTCCTCCGTCCATGAATTCACAGGGAGCCAAGGCTTCCATTGTGAGAACTCCTGTGTGATGGATCGTAATAGAGGGAGACATCGCACAGTTTTGACATATTGGAAATGCACGATCAGCTATATTCATTTCTGCAGATGGCTTCCCAATTACATTTAGCTGTCCGTGTCACTTGTCATCTCACTGCTGCTGTAATACTATCTGTACAGCAGAGGGGACCCATTGCCATATTGTTATTTCGTTTCACTACTATGCAAATCATATGCTGCTCTTGCACAACCCCGCCTGCCCGAGACAACATGGTTTATGCCTCACACGCACAGATCCCCACTTTTATGAGGGCAGGGATTAGTAAGAGCGCCAACCTCACAGACATAGACGAAGCTTCTGAGTGTCCTTCTCCTTTGATCTTCTATATGAATATCAAACAGTTCTCTGTGACAGTGAAAGCAGAATATGACTTGTAATTATCTAGGGCTTATGGAACAGACAGTACCCTTCCCTTAAAATGAAACTCCACCTAAAGTCTGTCCTTTGAGTATGAAACACTCAGACTCTGCAAAGTTTGTAGTTTGCAACTTCGTAGAAACCTTCGTAGAGGCTCGATTATCGTACGTTCACATCAACTTCACACCCCGATCTCTTTTTTTTTACAGAACTATTGCTTTTGTGTGTACGACTGAGCGCAAACCTATGAATGTCTTCCAGGAGAAATTGTGCGCCTTCATCTCCGTATTTGAACGCGTCTCCACCCTTTCCGCTTTTCACTCGCAGCAACAAATCTTACAAACTAGTTCTGATCGTAAATCGAGCAAAAAACAACCCTTTGCCAGATAATCACACTGAATTGTCATTTCGTTTTTATGTCATTATTCAATTTGGCATTGTGTTCATGTTAGCCTTTTTCTGTTTTCACTAACCAATCAACAGTGACTTAAATATTTGTTCCGTCAACATGTAAGCTGTGGTAGCAGTTGCTAGGAGAGGTTAACTTAATGGTTGCCATGCCGATACGTCAAAGTTATTCGCATAAGTCAATTTACAACAACCTGTACAGCTGTGTCAGGCGCGTCGCACCTGCAGGCGTTGCAGGTGTTGTGGGTGTTATGACACTCGCACTTTCACAAAAACATGATTCCACCCACCCACCATTAAACTGTGGCCTTAGTTACTGTATATTTCATATATAAGTGATATTTTCTGACCGATTGTTTTTCATCTTGTAGTGTACCATGGGTGAAATAAGAAAAAAGATGATTAAAGGTGGGGTTGCGGTGCTCACATCCCACCCCTAGAACCCCCACACTTTTAAAATCCCTGCTCCGCCCCTGAGTTGTGTTGATCATATTGGCCGTTTTTGTGGCCATTTTTCTCTATTGTCAACTCGATCCCATCCTGTCCTATCTATATTCTTAACCACGCCTTCAAAACTCTGATTGGCTGTGGGGGTTTTTGCTTTTCTGGAACCAGGCTAGGAAACTTCTCAAAACTTCTCAAACACATCCTGCATCATAATCGCTTCAAACAGTCCTAATCTTTCCACCAAAATATTGCTAAATACACTTTTTCTGACTCAGTCCTCTTGCACATTCCTTCATTCGTACCAGGAATTTGTTTTATTTTGTGCCCATAGCATCCTGCTCTTTGATATGTTGTTTCTGGGGATGTGCTGTGAATTAAAGCATAGTACAAGTCTGAATTGAGTAGTTCATCTTCAGGAGTGGAACATATGAGATTCAGAGATTCACAGTCACGTCACGTGCGTTCGGAGTAGGTGTTGTATAAAATGTGTGGGTCTGCCGTATATCTGGTGAGCTTATTTCCAGGAGCATGTAATTGGGTGTTGGGCTGTGCTGCTGTGGCAAAAATATGCTTTTTGTGTGTATCACAAAATAAACCCAAAGTTGTGATTAACTCTGCAGTACAAGAGGTACCGTTTTTAATTTTCTGAAAGTGGAATAATATCTTGCAGCCTTTAATTTATAGACCTGAAGTAAAATACAGGACATTATCAATGAAATCAAACAGAACTCAGTCTTCATACGAATCAGTGGAGTTTTATCGTGTTGGATCTGACAGAAAACCACCTCATTTTTCGAGCTCTATTGTAAGCATCCTTCTTTGCTCCAGACGGCTTCATATTTATGTTAATTCACATGCTGATTAATTATTTGTGGGGAAACGCCCAATTGCTCGGTTGCTAACTCGCAAATAGATGGTGTTGGCATGCAGTTGATCATTATTTTTGCTAATGTTGTAATTATAGCTTCAAACAATAGCAGGCGTTAAACATGATCTTCTGTGCACCAGGGAATCCTCCCACTCCTGGTGCTTTGATTAGCCCCCTCCTTCACAATTTTTACCCTCCTCTTCCTGTTTATTTAAAATGACTGAAACAAAAAGGCCAATAGTCACCTGGGAAGTAAAGTTGTTGATTTTGTATTCCCTTTTTTTCATTTTATTTGTCTGATTTCTTATCTCCATGCATTCTTGTCTTGACTGGCAATGAACAAAAGCCAAACACAAATTTGGTGTACATGTACACACACTGCCACTTGCCGTCTCTCTCTTGATTATTGTCATACACATACATAATCTTTTAAATTGTAGCTCCAAAATCATTAGCGATCTTGGTGATCAGTGGTTATTTCATTTCTGTCTGTATTATTTCATGGATCAGTGGCTCTGCTGCACAGCAGACATGAAATGCTGCTCCAGCATGGCTGCAAGCTGCTGTCAGGTCAGTATATTACGTTGCGTTGTTATCCCAGGGTTAGTCTTCCTCATTTTCAGGGAAACTAAGCCAAAATCATGAATTTGAGGGAGTCTCACTTACACAAAGAGGAAAACCTATGGATACTGGAAGAGTTACTTCCTCTTTTTTATCCTCTTTTGACCCACTGTTATTTTATTTTTTATGTTCCAATAAAAACACCACCTTGTCAAGATAAGATATGTTTTTTCATGGAGAGGCTACCAAGGCTTCTTATAGAAAAGCTTGACTGTCCGTCACACTTCCATTCAGTTGTGCGTGCGTGTGCATGTGTCTGCTGTATCTCTGTTCCACCGTGAATAGGATGGAAATAATTTTTCCAGAGGGACTTACAGTTAGTCATCAGAATTTTCAAAGGAAAATGCAATAACCAAATAACGCAGTGCGTGATTCAGGTTAAAATTGACACATTACGGCCTCCATTCGGCCAGAGTTATCGCTGTCACGGACAGACTTATTCATTTTGGGGCAAACCCAGGTATGGCGCCTTCCCCTGTACTGCTTTCTCTTTTACAAACAACCAAAGATGCATGTGCAGCCAGGGAGCAGAAAACACACTTGTACAATGTCATGACAGCTTATATATAGTATAGTAGTATAGGAAAAGTCAGAGGATCACCAAATTTCATAGGATTGATTCTCTGGGGACCATGTATGTCTTTGCAAAATTGAATTGCAATCCATCCAATAGTTCTGGAGGTTTTTACAGTCTGGACCAATGCGCTGGATCGACCGACTGATATTCGTCTACAGACCCACACTGCCAACATGGCTAAAAAACATGTTTAAAAAAAAGGAGCCTGGGACTGGACTCAAACTCCAGTATGAAAGTCAGACTTGCTACACACCCATCCACCACTCCGACTTCCACACCCTTTCGCTAGATGTAAATTGTGAGTCCATAAAACAACGTGTCTCTGGTTGTAGAGCACATGTGAACCGAGCCGCTTTACCCTCATTGAATGAGTTAATGGGTATTTTGTTTTCGATCTTTTCGTCTTCATTTGGAAACTCAACTGCAAGCATCGTTGGATATTCAGGGATAATGAGGCTTTGCTGCTGGTATTGATCATATCAGGGTTTAAGGAAGCTCCACTGTGTTGCCAGGTCTTATATATCGATAGTGTTTGTCAAAGCTAAGAGCTGATGTGAAGAAAAGTCACACAAACCAGGAGAGCAGTCCATTTCTCTGAAATAGTCTGAACAATAAAGTCCTCTTTAATGATTGAAATTCCTGAAATGTCGGAAGGTCTCTGCCCTCTCCAAGAAGGCCTGTTGGAAAGGAGGCCATGGATGACAATGGCTATAATCTTGGCAGTGCATTAAGCACATCTTAGCAGCCTCACAGAGCTGACATCCTCTCCACATAGCATTGTGAGGAAGACAAGACATGTCATCCAGTTAGATGAGTTGGTTTCCTGTCATGATTAGGCGCTGCCACAGGTCCCCCACCCTTTGCCCATTACTCAGCCTTGCATCAGCCCTGGCAGAGACAGCCAGACTATGACAGGTGAGATACAGCCCCATCGGCCATCAGCGAGAGGTGACTTATTAAAAATAATGACTGGGTGTGTGATGTGATTGATGAGTTTGGGGTGACAGCTGGTAGTCCATAGCTATATCTGGACGCCTTCTGCACATTGACATGACTGACATGCCGGGAGAGACGGCGAGCAAGAGAGAACATGTCATTTTAATATTAAAATTTTTCTGCACCTGCAAGAAGAAAGGGTGGTCGAAAGGAAGGACAGCAGTGCAATTATTATTCGTGTGAAGTGACTTCTCTTTTATTTGATGTCTTTCTGAGGCATCGTCTGAACCTGAGGACCTTGAGGAGTACACACTATAATAAGGAGAGGAATGAAGTGGCACAGGGCACGGAGTTGTAAGATAAATATATTTTAAAGCACCGTTTGTGTTTTCAGTAGAGACATACTGCCTTGCAAGCTATGGAGCTTATGGAGCAAACCTTTCTGCTGTAGAATATTGAATAGAGAGACCAAACCAAACCAAAGGAAATCTTTTCAAGCTAGAGAAGACTTTTGGCTTTTAAGAATAGTTCAACATTCTGGGTAAATATGTATATATATTGGTCTTACCGAGAGTTAGATGACAAGATTAATACCAACATGAGAAAATACACCCACCGATGCCTCTAAAGTTGACTAATTACTATGTTTTGTCTCATTTGTTTAATCTGAACATTAATAGAATCAGTAGGAAGTTGGAACTATCTTGGTAAACAACAGCCTTCACGGCATCCTGAAGTCTTGTAGTCACAGTGAGGTTGCCAGATTTGGTACCATTGTGCCACAAAGACCAAAACGTGCTCAACCATGTGTCTGGCAACCCACGCCACAGCTGCAGACTCTGCAAGAAAGAATTCCAACACGTAACTTCCCCTTAAACTGTACATTGTTGTTTTTGTGAATGTATGGGTTGATTAAACAAGATACATCATGTATATTGCATATTGGCGCAGATGCTGAGGTTATTAAGTGGACCTCGTGTTACCTTACATAAAAAATATTGCAATGATGCATGATTTATGATTACAGTGATTTATACAGATTTAAAATTTTGTAAAAATGAAGTACTGGTGCTCAGTATCTGGCAGGTACATGGAGTTGAGGTATCAGAATCGGTATTGGGAGAGAAAAAGTTGGATTTGTGTATCCTTGCTAATAACAAGCCAGACCTGCCCCTGTGTGACCTTCGTGCTGACCCTCCTGTTATTTCCTACACACACTGTGATCTACAACACTGAAGGACATATCATAACAAGAAGACTAGAAGTTTCTTTCCTGCCTCCAGTCTTGATGCCAAGCCAGACTAACTACACTCTGACTCCAGCTCTGCGCTGACATGAGATTTTTATCAATGTTCTCATGTCACTTTTGAAAAAAAA
>NTHP01000110.1:70760-121940 GCA_003416845.1 Oplegnathus fasciatus
AAAAAGGTTCTCCTACATCTTGCCTGTTAATCATCAAATCAAGACATTTCAGTATACTAAAGGTCATCCATCTGACTGATATCTGTATCCATGGTTACAGTGCATGGCAGCGTTATACTTTCGGTGCATGGTGGGGGCTGCTGTAGCAAAAATAAGAAAATAAAAACAAGAAGAGTGAGAAAATCCATGAAAATTAGCTTTTGTTTGGGTTTTATACTATTGGTAAACTTTTAGACATCACAAAGTTTTAACCTTGTTACACTGACACTCTCTTCTGTCCATTCATATACAGACATTTGTGATATTGGCATTGATTATGGCATTTTAAGTAGACTGACGTAACCTGGAAATAGCAGTATATGGCATGCGTAGCTGAGACATGTAAGGAAAATGCCACAAGCTTGTAAATGGAGGGTGTGAAAATGAAGTAAAAAATGCAAAATGTTAAAAGGGTTTAGTGCAAAAGAAGGAAACACAGACACTCTTTAAACCTGATAATGTGAGAAGACATGTTGTAGCTCATCATCATGCAAGTACATTTGATGTCTCCTGCATGGTAAATTTATTCCATTGATGTACAACTAGCAAGTGTATCTACTGCTATGTTATCCTTGCAGTGTACGTACGTGTGTGTGTGTGTGTGTGTGTGTGTGTGTGTGTGTGTGTGTATCAGGGTTAAGGAGTCATCACTTATCAGTCCTCTCTCTCTCTGTCTCCCCTCTCAGGTGTTCACCAGGTATGGGAAGTGCTACATGTTCAACGCTGCAGAGGAGGGGAAGACGCTCCGCACCACCATGAAGGGAGGGACGGGAAACGGCCTGGAGATCATGCTGGACATCCAGCAGGACGAGTACCTGCCCGTGTGGGGGGACACAGGTAGACAAGACCACCTGCTCACACATATCTTGCTTACTTTGAGAGATAAAACATTAAACTTCAGATGTCACTTTTCATCACAAACCACCCTCTTCCAAACCTTTCTCCTTAATTAAAATGTTAATTAAATCTTTCCCTTCCAAAAACAGTTAATGATTGTGTGTTTTCTGTATCTCAGTACCAGGTTAGAAACAAGACCAGGGATATCAACAAAAGTGATTCTCAAATTTCTGCTCAAGAAGTCAAGAATAGCTCCTCTCCCTCCTCTCTTTTGTCTTCTCTAGTTGTGTTCTTCCTCGAGATTATATAATCGCTCCACCATATTGTGTTACACTGAGTGACTTTTACCTCCGCACTCGACGTTGGTGGGTTGCATCCAATATGTTGAGTGGACCCATACAGATCCAGCATTTCAGAGTCACATATGAGTCAGTCCTCCTGTCTTGAACAACCGCTTACCTCCAGGCTAGCATAATGTTTGTACTCAACTGAGCCTACTTGTGTCGTTGCCACGAACACTGTGTTGTTCTAAATGAGATTAAAGTGCTCGCTTATCATGTGATGTCACATAAAAGACATTTTTACACAGGCTGCAACACCTTATTTACAACAATGGTCCCCCACATTCTGCCTTCTTTCTCGTGTCTGTCTCTCATTTTCTCTTCCTCCTATCTGTAGCACATTGGCATGTAATGGAAATATATCCAAACCGAAGCAATACATAAATATCACAGTCTCAAAGTGAATTTGAGATTGAGATGAAAATCAAATAAAGTGTTTAAAATTTTATTTCCCCAATTGTGTCCCACACTGAGCCTTTGGGCCACAAGTATTTTTTCATTCACTTTATTGAATTTAGTCGTAATTAACACAGAAATGATTCAGTGTCCTCCTGATGAAGTCACTCCAGGGACAGCTTCACACCCAGAAAGTCTTATTAAATTTTAAATCAAATAAAGCTCCAGAAATTTTAAGATGTGTGAGATGATCCACTTTGTTTTTTTTTATCTAATGCTACAGATATCCTTTTTGAATGTTATACATGCACATCAGGTTAACACCTGTTATCTCAGAGTACTGTGGTGTTCTTTTGTATTACTCTTCTTACTGGTTATGTCTTTTTTAAAGTATTGCATTGTGCTGAGCCTAATACTCAAGGATTTGCCCACACAATCACAAAAGGCTTTGTTTACACCTTTTTTTAGTCCAGTTGAAGCACTTCTTGTTACACTGATGACTTTGGACTTCTAGCTTATTCTGCTGTTGTATTCACTCCTAATGAGACTCTAAACAAAGTACGCAGGACACTGTCAGTCGCTGCACCTCCAGGTCTGGCTGACTGCGATGATATTTCTCCTTGGAGAACGTAGACTTCTCAGTGATCATAATGCATATTCAACACCCTTGCAAGTCGAGCACTGGAGCCTCTTTGACAATCTTTAATTTAAAGTAGAGCAGCTTTACATTATCCTCCATACTGACGTGTTAGAGGTGTTGTTAGTGGTTCAGATTGAGTGTTTTAGGGAGGCTTGCTGCCTGAGTGGTTTCACAGTGGAGCTCATTGAATGGCCGGCTCACGTCTCAACCAGTGGAAGGGCAGACGGGGGAGTTCCTAGAGCAGCTAGCCAAACTACGAGCAGGCCAGCAGATGGACATTATTTACTCTAGGCTCAGCTTTATGAAGATCCATCATCAAAAAGTCAGAGTCCTATCAATCCTCCTCATGTTCTGCTATGGACAGCAGGTCCCTCCTGAACTCCTCTTGGTTTTATTTCCGTTTGAACAGGCTATACTCCAGCCACCAACCTGACAGCATGCGGAGCTTCGTCTCCCAGCAGGCTCCAGTTTCCAGTGCCCTTGTTTATCCCTGTGTGGTTTAATTAGCACAGATGAGCTGAGTCAGCCTCAGCAGGGAGCGCAGTGTCTCCTCTACTGAGCCAGGTCCCTACACTGTGTAGACATGATGGGCACACACTGCACAGGGACTCCTCCCCATCTCCTCCCACCAATTACCTTTTATCCACACCTCCTCCTTCTCCCCTCCTGTGTCTTTTCTTATTGTCCATCATCCAGAGGCCAGCAGTCGGTCTCTGGGGTTCTATTAGCACACCGCTCTGTCTAGGGAGCTGCAGGGCAGCCATGATACTCCTCCTCACTTTATCATGATGGACAAACATTAAAAAAACAGCATGTTTCATGGTGTGAAAAATGAACAAGACGGATGTAAGTTTGTGTGGTGGGAGAAAACAGATGGCCCGTTGCCTGGATACCTAGCTTTCTCCTCACTGTGTTGCTGACCAAAGTAATAATATATGGATTGGACTTGTCTGTCTGGGTTTTGCATCTAGCTGTCTAGCAGATATTTTCCCAAGTACAGACCTTAAATATGTACATGAACGGTACCGGAAATCAATCAAAGGGATTAGGATTCTAAATCATACTCTTGTTTATCCAGTTATGTTTCTTTTCCTTCAGTTTAGTATTACATGGATGCCAGCTGAGATGGAGAATAGCTAGAAAATATAACCTTTGGTTCCACAGATGCCTGTTGCATCTTTGTGATTGTTAGTTTCAGAGATGCTTGGAATAGTAACTAATTAACTTTAAAAAAGCTCCCAGCACATGCACGCTGACAAACTGTTTTTGCTATGCACAAATCATTTTTTTCCATTTGTGAACTTGGCACACAGGCTTTCAAGTCTTATTTTTGGAGGGTCTGAGTAATTAGTTCAACTCCTGCTACACATTGACCTGTTTTGAAAAGTCATCTGAAGTTTCAGAGTCGGACAGGCCTCTCCGATATCAGATTCGTCAAGCAGTCTTGATCAAAGTATTCTGTTTACCCACTCAGCACCCAGCACATGTTTCCCTTCAGCAGTAGAGCTACAAAATGTTTGCAGCATGGAGAAAAATCCTTCAAACACATCACAGCCTGTGAAACCGTGATGACATTCAAGTTCCATTTCGTCTTATATCAGAGACTCACATCTTTTTAAGAAAATCATACACATCACAGAGTTTTGTTGTAGATCAAATCGGTGCTCATGTACAGAAACTAAAGAGTTCCCAAGCAACCAGTTACATTGTGCTCACCCACTAGGTCTATTTTTAACAGCATCATTGGTGCAGTGATGCAAAATATCAGAGAAAGAATTACTGAGTTATTGAACTTGAAAATTAGGGTTACATGGAGTTTTTTAATGTCTTGGTTTTGCTCACTTTATCTCATCACCAGTCTGCACTTTCTGTCTCCGTCTGTTTTCCATCAATGTGCCATCCATCATCTCAGATCTAAGCTCCCATTTTATGTGGCAAACAGGCGAGTAAAGCCAGGCAAGCATTTGAGTGCAGTGCTAAAATCTCGCCGTGCATCTGCGCTCTTTGTGTCTGCTGTTAAATCAAAGCGATGGTGAAAAGCACTCTGAGAGGCGCCTGAAAGGAGCAGAAGGATGTTTGTTCAACAACAGGTTAAACCAAGTGCAAAGTGGAAGTGGAAAATCCTTGATCCTTTTATCTTTTCTACTGATGTCACTTCCCTTTGTGGTGTTTGGTCAGTGTGATGTTCTCCTGTGTGTGACAAACCATTGCTTTTGCTTCTTGGAAACTTAAAGCTGTTCTTCTCTCAGTGCACCCCCCAGTTTCCTACATTGGTGAGGACAAATGGCAGCAGAGGTTAATGTTTCATATTTAAGCAGTATCCAGAAATAATGTATCTTTAATTTATGCTTTTATTGGTGGACTTCCAGTGTCATGAGTGACAGAAGCTGTTCTCTGAGTGCATTGCTCATTTGCTGCTGTTTAGCGGACATTTTCTTTCATTTTTAGTCTTGTTGTGAATTGTGATTAGTCTCCATGGCTGCACAAAGTAAATTTGCACGTTACAGCAAAATTAGAATAAAAACATTTTGTGCAAACAGGGCAAATCTTAGCTTGGCATAATGTGACAGTTTCTCTGTGGCAGCCTCAGGTTGTGAATTAACCTGAGATTGGTGTATATCTTAACTACTACATTTAAAGCAGGACAAATTTATAAACTGAAAGTGTAGAGGAGCAAAGTATTGAGTGAATGTTTAAACAGGAGAACGTAATTACAGATGAGAACTCCTTAAAGGGCTCAGAAAACATGAACATTTGAACATTTCCATTTCCATGACAACTGGGAAACTCATGGGCTGATGGAGGTGACTTGATATGATCGGAACCTCCAAAACAGGTAGTAAATGGAGGTCAAGAACAAACTGTAAAACTCAAGCGTGTTTTAGGTAAGTAGATACATCAGTGAAAGGATCATACAGTTATAGAAATGGATATAAAACCAGACTAAGAGTCTACAGCCACGCTAGAGGCACAGTGGTCCTTTTAGCTAAATGAGCTAAAAGAACCACTTTGCTCACAATGACAATGCTAACATGTATTGGACAAATTATAATTTTGACCTAATATTGGCATTGACCAAAGTGACCAGGATTCATCCTCTGGGCACTATGAATATATGTACCAAACTTCATAACAATCCATCTAATAGTTGTCAGCATATTTCAATAAAAAACAAAAAATGTCAGTCTCATGGTGGCGGTAGAAGAAAAGTCAGGGGATCGCCAAAGCCAGTAGGATTCATGATCTGGGGACCATGAATTTTAGTACAAACTTTTATGGCAATAGATCCTAAAAGCTGCGGATATATTTCAGTCTGAAACAAAGTGGTGGACCAACCAACCGACTGACATTGTCATCCAAGAGCTGCACCGCTACAGTGGCAAAAAAAAAGGGAAAATTAAAGTTGGAGTGTTGTTACCGACAAGCATGTCTGTAGTTGTTGTTGTATGGCAGACAGGCAGAGAGGAAGGCACAGAGGGTCATTAACAAGCCTGAACATTAACCGACACCCTGCAACAACAAGGAAGAATGACCAGAGAGAGTTTTTTTTTGTTTTAAACATACATAAAATCAATACTCATGCATGCACAGATCAATTTTCTCATTTACCTGAGCCGATCCTCTGCTCTCCCTCTCATGTTTCCCCATAACGAGAATCACTTGAAATGCTGAAGGAGAACGGAGGTGAAATCAGAACACCACCTGAATTTATTCGCTGCCATACAAAGCAGCAAGAGTTATGATCGTAGCAGCAGAAAGCATCCTAATTTAGTCTGCCTGTCTTACTTTGTTGAGTCATTTGAAGTCAAATGAGTGTGACAGTGGTGATGAAATACGTAGTAACTACAAACCTATGGAGCTATGTTTGATTCTGCTGAAGCCGTGGTCAGATATAGCAAACATTGTTATCCATGATCCTCTTGATCATCTTTTGATATGGAGAGATGAACTGACTGGAGCACAAACAAGCACAGCGAGCCCTGTTTGCTCTGATCTCCTACTCTCACACACACTTTCTCATTGTTTCCGCAGACAGACAGATACATTGTGCAAACACAAATATCCCATTTCCACTCTCAGTAAAAGATCAGTGTGTTTTTACAACTACACAAGATTTATCTATAGGATGACCAGTTTATTCAGTGTTCTCTATGTTTGTGTCATCACTGATTGCTCTGGACACTGAACACGTTTGCAGAAGCATCTTTTTGGTCATCTGATTTGAGTACAACAAGTAAATTTAAACAGAAACTGTTGCGGTTTTTCTGATGTGATAATGCACTGAATATCTCCGAGTTTTAGACTTATTGTCAGACAAAAGATATTTGTAGATGTCAACTTGAGCTTTAGGAAGGTGTGATGGGAAGTTTTTGCTATTTTCTAACATTTTATGGACCAAAAGATTAATCGATTAATCTTAAAAATAATTCACAGATTGATCAACAAGAGACCTAGTGGGAATTTCACCCATGGCTTTATTTCTTTTAAATGCTTTTTCAAGTGCCTCATGTGTCCTAACCACAGGACTTCATGGGTCCAAAACTTTGAACCTGATCCAAAGCAGACCCATTAAAAAACCTACTGACACGCATACATTTATTTTCAAAGAATGAAGCCCAATCCATAATAGATCTAAGGACAGTTAGAACCTGTCTGAAAGAGACCCAAGGGTTATTATACCCAATCCAAAATGTGGTTGAACCAAACAGACCAGTCCGTATGCTCCAACTGAAGTGTTGGTTGGGTTGTCGAACGGCGTCTTAAACGCCCAACATCTTTCCCACGTCAGAATTGTGGGTGCTGCATCCCGCATTTTCTGTAACTTTCTGACACTCTAACATTCATTTCACGCAGCGATTGTCCAGAGGTGAGAAAGGAAGGAGTGCTCAAACTTCTCTCTCAAGCTCTCTATTAATTCTCTACAGGACTGCTTCTGTCACATTCTGTCTGTACAGCTGACTGACACTGTGAACGCCTTCCAGGAAAGATTGTCTGAACATATTTAAATTCTTATCACATCTCGCCCCTCACCATGACAGCTGGCTTTTCGCCCCGCCTTCGAGTGTGGCCGTACAGAACAACACTCTTGCCTTCCGATGTGGTCGGACGGCACATCGTACGAACTAGTTTGTTTCGAGCATACCTCTGCGCTCCTGATCCTCCTGATCAGAGCTGGTAGCAGATCCACTCAGGTATTGACACACACACCTGAGACCCACGACAATAGAATTAGATCTTACCCAGTCAGATAAGGCTGAATATAATTTTGATACAGTCCAACTTGGGGCTCAAGTCTTGCTTACTAGGAGCCAAGTGGAGCCCCGAATATATTGATCTTTGGCCCCTACAAGTTGTCTTGCTCTTTAGATGCCTCCTCTTGTTCCTGTGTTTTGTCATGTTGTTCCGACTACGACATTTTCAAAATATGCTTCTGTAAAGGTAGATTTTCACATCATCATTGTGGCTTTTTGTTCGTCTTGAATGTCACCTCTATTGATGAAAGGAAAAAGCTTTTCAAATTCAGCCGATATTGACTAAGAAAATGCCACGTTTCTGCTTGCCGTCGTGCTCAGTCTGTTCTCAACATTTCTAATATTACCCTGTATTCACTGCATCCATTCAATTTATTAGCATGTGGATGTTTGTGTTCCAGCAAGAGCTTTGTTTGACAAATGTACAACACACAACAGCTGAACAAATAGATGCATGTTTTCGTGCAACAGGGAAGGTTTCTGTTGAAACAGTGACCACATTAGTGCTGCTAATTGGTTATCAAAAGCAGCAAAGCAACAATCTAACTACAGTAAATGGCATGTTATTGAATTTCTACCTAGAAAGTATGAAGTTGATGTTATTTTTTATTTATTAACACATTCCTTGACAAAAAACCAACACTGAATATATGCTACTAAGCTACTGTATGTGCCGTCACAGCCTGATAGCTTATACCTCTTTGCTATAGAACTCCATTGTCGTACGAATACCATTAAAAACACACTAAAGAGCCACATAGTTGCACTGGCCGACACATTCCTTTATCACAATGAGCAGCTAATGTAGTTAGTGTCTATATTTTCATGTTGTGCAGACGCAGTTCCTTGTTTACACTAGTTAGTGTTTGCTGTAATGAAGGAATGTGTCACCCAGTGCAGCAGTATGGCTCTTTTATGTGTTTTTGATCGTTTTTGGACAACAGTGGCTAATTATGTAAGATCTATCCGTGCTATGGCTGCTAATAGAGCATTAGTCCAACCACTATTACAAAGACATGTAGTGTAATATCGTGTGTTTTCCGTTTACATGCCACATTAACACTAGCAACTAAAATATGTGACAAATTATGATCAAATGGCAGTGGAATTAAGGCATCAAATGACAAATGAGGGATACCCGTGTCCACAAAATGTAATGCTGCTGCATACAAAACATATTTTAGACTATAGTGTGCTTTCAGATTTGTGGCAACAGTTTGAGGAGGACCCTTTCCTGTTTCAACATCACAGTGGTCCTGTGCACAAAGCCAGGTTCATAAAGAAATTAGTGGTTTAATCATAAAGTGTGACTGAACCTGATTTTGTCTAGTTTATCTTTGTTTAGACTACTTGACCTAGTTTAGTCTGCTTTGCTCAAGTAGGACCAAATTGGCAGAATTATTCTGGTTCATGACCTGAATTTAGCCTGAAAACGTTCGATTAAATGCAACCTGATTTAGCCCCAGAGGACTAGATAACACTATATGGCCAAAAGTAATTGGACACATTTGAGGTGAACTGGAACACTGCAAGCCCAACATCAGTGGCCTGGAAAGCCTGAAAGCAGAAGAAGCCTGAAGGCTGTTACAGCAGCAGATTAATGGAATGACATGTTCAGCAATCACATATGGATGAAATGTTCAGGTATCCACATGAAGCCAGTTCAATCAAACTTTAATTGTGCTAAATACACAGAGAGCTTCCTAACAGTACAGCAAACAAATTAAAAAGGACGAGTCACCGAGCTGGACAGTGTAGGATGAGACACAAAGGACATAAAACCCGTCAGCCACATATAAGACCTTCATTACACAGGACATACCATATTTTACAGGACAGAACGGACACTGCACAGGATAGGACACAAAAATGATTTAACTCCCCACATACATATGAATACAGAGTCAGCATTTTTTCACACACACACACACACACACTCAGATGCGCATGTGCTCATATTTACGCACTCACTCCTCTATTTCTGAAACACACACAAAAACGGTCTCTTATTATCTCCCTCAAACAGCCAATGCTTCTTTCATACTCTTTTACACACACACAAATCCACACAAACACACACAAACACACACTTAATATACTCTTTCAGACGCACACAGCCAAAAAAAGCACGTTTGATCCCTTCATCTATTCCTTAGTGTGAATGCATCCAAGCTGTCGCCATATCAGTCAGTGCAGATGTTTGATTGATGAGTGTATCATAGTGGCGTGATCCTGCTGTGTGTGTGTGTGTGTGTGTGCGCCGTCTGTCGATTTGTGAGTGCTGGCCACGCTGAAAGGCTCCGATATCTTGGTTGCAGAGCACCTCGAGGTGTCCGGCTGATGGGCTGGCAGGGGGAGAGCCTTGATTGAATGTCCGGGAGCACACCACTGAATGCGAGGACATGGAGAGGGAACTTTATCGATTTCTACATAGACCGCTCTCTCTTTTCCCATAAATGTTATGGGTCTCTTCGTCCTTGCCCGTGAGCGTGTGCGCATACAAGTGCTCTGAATGGCAGGATAAAGGTCCTTTCATCTACGGCGTCAGCAGAGAGCCTTCTTCACTACCTGTGTTTGATGTCAAGACAAATCGGATGGCACATCACAGAGAGTGTGTGTTATAATAAAGACAATCTCAAAAGCCCGTGGCTTTTAGTTGAAAGCCCCAAATTTATTCGGTGAAAGGTTGTTTCAAACAGGAAATTCTGTTTTTGTCTCTGCAGCAGCATCTGTTGAGTGTAAACAGCTTTTTTTGCTCCTCTATTCCCTGAGTAGTTTATCTTAACCAGTCAAAAAGCCAAAGACATTTAAGTTTTTTTTGTCTTTTTTGCACATTTCTGTTTGTTTATTGGCTGAATAAATCGGCTAACTGGGTCTTTTCATCTGTCTTCCTTTTCAGAGGATACAGCCTTCGAGGCAGGTGTTCGGGTGCAGATCCACAGCCAGGCGGAGCCCCCGTTCGTTCACGAGCTGGGCTTCGGCGTGGCCCCCGGCTTCCAGACTTTTGTAGCCACACAGGAGCAGAGGGTAGGTGTCCCTGACTTCCACTGATACAAAGTTAATAGCTTTTTTTTTATCATTCCTCTTCCTTGTGCTGTTTTTCACTTCTAATCCACATGTTCAGCTTATCGCTCAGAGATAAAAAGAAAAAAAAACCCTCTATGATAAATAACTTGCCATAACAGGCATGATGGGATTGCATGCATGCATGTGTGTGTGAGTGGAATGGTTTATGGCTGCATGTGCGTCCCCTCTGGACCCTCAGTTGGCCTCTCTGGTCTCTTGGTGATTGTTGACTGACAAATGATAGCTTCCCTCTCTGTCGGTGGCTTTGACCTTGCTGGTAGGTGCATCACTGGAACTCAGCCCCACTCAATCATGCTGAAGCTTTGTTCCATCACACAAGGCCAATATTAAAGGCTGCAGGTCGCACAGATATATGCAGCTGAAGGTATCTGATGTAAATAGCCTTTTCTATGTCACCAGAGGCTCCTGCTTCGTGAAGTCATTTTTCATTTCTTCTCTTTTCCATCTTGTTGGCTTGAGTTGAACAAGCTTCAGTGAGGGTGTTTCTACACTGCCAAGCTGAATGTCTTCATATTGTGACTCCCGTGTCAGTCAGGAATCCATTTCCCAACCAAAGTTATTAGTTCTGTCTTTCATCGTCAATGTTTTTTTCTCCATTTCCTTCTTTTTCTTTCTGTCTGTTCCTCTCTTTCTGCCTCCAAGTTAAGTTTTTGAAAATGCATTGTCTGGCTCAACAGTGGGAGCTCAGCAGACAGATTTCTGTCAAGTTAAATTCATTGCCCTCTCATTTTAAAAGGGGCTCTGTCTCCGGCATATCAATGAATTTTCTTTTCCTTCGGCGACCGCCAGCTGTCAGTGAGTGTTTAGTTTTTTGGCCACTTGGGGGCCGTGGAAACATATTAACACCTTTTAAATTGATGTGGAGAACTCTTTAGCAAACAGTTGCCTATTTACAATAAATGTTTAAATGTGAGTGCAATATTCCACTAAATATCTGGCTCTTTAGCAACTAAATGCTCCGCTATGTTCGCCAGCTAGTGCTGTTTGGTGCTGAGCAGGTAGTGTACAAGTGGTTTTCACTGAAAACAGCTGCTTACTGCCGCCAAAAACAAAACTATGAGAACAGTATGAGTAAACCAAAACAGAAAAGTTGTGAAACCAAAACAATGAGCTGAAAGTTACTCTGAAGCTTGGTAGAGATGAAGGGAACTGCGGATGTTCTCTGTGGGTTCATCATTACAAGCAACCCCTTTCACATACAACTAATCATGTGATCCATTGGTAATATAAAAGTATTGATTATAGCTTAGATTATGGCTTTCTCCAGCAAACTGATTTCTTAAACATCATATGAACGAGAATCCGTTTTCCGTAATCGGGTTAGGTGGTAGAGAAACCTGATTTCCCCTGCTAGAGAAAGCTGATTTCTTGGTCTTGTAAACGTGGGTTTCTAATCGACTTTTTATGAGTATGCATGTGCATGACGAAGACTTCAGGCCATGCTTCAGAAAGGGAAAGTTTTGCTGTGACAGCAGGGCGGGAGGAAAGGCCAGATCATCACACGTAGCGATGCATCCTCGAATTTCAAATGACTCCATCCATCAAGTTCAACTGAAACTGAAATTAAACAGAAAGTAGCCTCTAAAAATCTAAATAAGTTGGTTTCCACCACTAAACATTTGACTATTTGTGAAATTCAGTCGCATTTCATGCTTGTCTATCATCGCTAATATGGTTCAAATAAAAACAATGGTTTATAGATCAGGAATTTACAGTAACCAGGTTTTACAGCGCTTGTAAACACGTTCTACCTGGTTTCTCAAGTGCATGCACATGTACTGGATTAGAGTGAATGAAATTACAGATGATAAAAGATTCAGCTGAAACCTCACAGCTCAGTGTGGTGCTGCGATACAGAGAGTCACCTCAGCAGTAGGCAGGAAGGAGAGGAGGAGATCTATCCAGAGATTGTTAGGCCTCCTGGGTAATGAGCCTCTGGGGTTTCTGTCTCTGCTCATCTGTCAGCCCAATTCTGTGACTGGCAGGTAGAAGACAGACCCTCCTCTGCCTGCCTGCTGCGAAAAACACTGCCCCTCTCCACAAGCTGGCACAGTGGGAAACACAGCAAATTTAGCTCCAGCTAATTAATGCAGAACTGCACTTTGTATCAGAAGTCTGGGCAAAAAAACCCTCCTGCTGTGAGATGTTCCCACCTGTCTCTTCAAGCTTCTTCTTCTGTAGAAACCCAGAGGGCACTTTCAAATACGTCCAAAAACAATCACGATAATGATGATTGGGTAGAGTATCTAGGGCGAAGATTTGGGATGGGGCCTTGTGAAGCATGTAAAAAAAAAAAGCTGGTGATTAGCGGATCTTTATAATGGATACCAATCAGTCTGCCTGTGAAAATGACTTTGACAAAGGGTTTAAATGAACTCATTTTTGCTAATAATATTGGGCCTGGATCAAAGCCTCTCAATTAAGTGAGCTAAAGTACACAGCCTATAATAAGGGCGGGATGAGTCCTCACATGTAGGCAGGCAATTTTGAATTTAAACTCTCCCGACATAGAAATTGCACTTTTGTGGGCTTTTGACTGAAGCTAAAAGGGCATGGTGGCCTCTTGGTTGAGGAAGTCATTCTTCCCAGGGAATAAAAAAAAAGGTCTCCATTATACCATTACTCCTTTGCTGCCTCTTGATTCAAGCTCAGGGTCTTTGTATTTCAGTTTGGCTCCCTGCTGCCAGAAGAAGGAGAAAAAAACCCACAGCAAAGGGCATTTTTTGGGGGGGAAATTTGTGACTTGCATCTGTAACAGATTTGATGTTGAGGTCCAGCTCAAACCAATACTCTACGATTTCTTTTTCAGCTCACCCAACCTGCGCTACTGCAATGAACTTATTAAAACCTACCCTGTTCTCAAATCCAACTTTTTTAACAATGTCCCTGGCTGATCAAATTGTAAAGCCTAATTAAAGTATTGCTCCGGTACAACAGGGGAATGGAACATTGATTAATAACACACTGAGTGGGGCACAGGCCTCGGCTCTTATTAGCTAGACCATAATCAGGTCAGCAGGGCTCAACACAGTGAGAAGTGATATTGAGCACCTTGGATTATCTGATTACAGAGAAATAATCACATCTCGAATCAGCCACAGCTGATTCTAATTAGGCCAGAAGTGAAGATTAGCTGAGGTGTGAAGGTGATTTTAAAGGTTAAGGATGGCTGAGGAGCACCTTTCTTAAGTCCCCTAATAAAATTAATAGCATCTGCATGTCGGTATTCATTGCTTGCACTTAGTGCTGACATCAGGGAGGGCATGTTTAATTATCACAGGAGACCTTATAACAGTGCCCAGAAATAGCCAGAGGCGTTTGGACCTTGAAATATTTAACATGCTAGATTGCTGTTTAGATTGCATTTGAATTTATTGTCCGAAGTGTTGGTGAAATGATTGTATCTGCAGACCTAAAGCATCAAACTCCCCAGAAGCAGAGATGCCGCCTGATAGGAGGGGCAGGGTTTCAAATTCTGTCAGTACTAACAAGCAAACTGGCCAAATTTCACCTGGCAGGATGTTGTGTTTTGCCTCACACAAAAAAACTGCTCTTTTGGCAGAGGAAGCAGCCTCACTTGGGATGCATTGTGAAGACAATGAGGGGAACTGGGGAACAGAGGGTGGTGGGTGATGGATACCGAGTGCGCGGCTAGAGCACGCTGCTTGTGTTGTGGAGCAGATGGGCCTCCACACTGCTCGGCCCGGTGTCCCTCGTTCCTCATCTGCTGTCCCAGCCCTCAGAGCTGCAGGAGCAGGAGGAGAACATTTGGAGTTTTTGTGCTCCCATCGCCGGGTGTTGTGGGATTTCTCCGACAGAGTCTGGCTATCTGTTGAATTGTTTTCCGCACCGCCTGGTTTGTTGTGAGGCTCTTCTGCTTCTCTGTACTGGCTGGGTTTCAAGGAGAGCTGCTGTCAGGATCTGTCCACATTTTGGGCTTAATACATGGATTTTCTCTATATATATGTGTGTGTGTGCAGGATGTCTGCAAGTCATGAAAAGTCTTAAAAAGTATTGAATTCTGTTCCCTCAAAAAAAGTCTCAAAAGTTACGAAAAAGTCATTAAAATTGTTTTTTTCTTGCTTGCCTTAATGATATCATTAGTTCTAACTGTTATTTTATATGTGGTTGCAGGCTGTTATACATCTATAAATTACAAGTAAGACTGGTGCAGCAGGCTGTTTACTAGG
Source organism: Oplegnathus fasciatus (assembly GCA_003416845.1). Classification (NCBI taxonomy): domain Eukaryota; kingdom Metazoa; phylum Chordata; class Actinopteri; order Centrarchiformes; family Oplegnathidae; genus Oplegnathus; species Oplegnathus fasciatus. The sequence goes on from NTHP01000110.1 coordinate 85,543, forward strand.
AATTATTGTTATATACTGCACAGCTTTGAAGTACTGAAAACGACGTGATATAAATGTCAATAAATTCATGTACTTTCTTTGACCAGTATGACCATGAAAAAGGTATTAAAAAGCGTTCTATGTGGGACTGAAAAGGTCTTACAAAGTCAGATTTCATTTGGTGAACACACTGTGAAACCCTGGTGAGTGTGTTCAGAGAGAAACTAACCCCACACCTCCTTTCTCACCTGTAGCTGACCTACCTGCCTCCCCCGTGGGGAGAGTGCGAGTGGAAGGCTCTGGAGTCGGGCTTTTTCCAGGTCTACAGTGTAACCGCCTGCAGGATTGACTGTGAAACCCGCTACATCGTGGAGAACTGCAACTGCAGGATGGTGCACATGCCTGGTAAGACTTCTACAAAAGGATATTCTGTTTGATGGTGTATTGGCCATGAAGTCATCAAGAGGAGTTTTCAGCAAGGTTGCAGTATTTTATATGAGATTAAGATGCTTTGCGAGGCCTCATATTGATATGACAAGTCAATACTGGATTAAGTGTTGGCTGTTAAAAAGGCCCTGGGATAATACGTCAGGCTGGAAAAAGGTGCTGCGTCTTACATATTGTTTCAAGATTCATCCAACTCTTTACACTTTGCTTGTAGGGAACATAATGTTTTATCTCTGCCGCTTTGTCCTTTAATGTGTTTCAAACTGTTCCTAGGTGACGCTTCTTACTGCACACCTGAGCAGTACAAAGACTGCGCTGAGCCCGCCCTTGGTAAGTCTGCACATACACACAACCTCAGGAACATGAGTCAAGATGACACACACACACTGCATTTTCTGGTTTACATATCATTATTTTTCCTCTGCAAGGATTAGGATTAACTTTTTTTCCTTTAAAGCTAAACCTGCTTTAAAGATGAGCAACACCGGAGAGAATTTTAAGCTTGAGACGGCTCAACTGGAGAGCAGCTACAGTTTATCATCATGGCTGCCAAAACACGGTAGTAGGGGAAAAAAATCTACTTCGGGAACGGGTGATACTGTACGTACTCTCTGCCTGTCACTGGACCTCATTTAAAAAGGAAATTGCACAGTCAAGGAGTATGCAGACTCTGTAGGCACATAACTGGTCAGCGAATTAGGCTTCTGCACTTTCAGAGTATTCTATATACACTCCCCTCCAAAAGTATTGGAACAGTGAGGCCAATTCCTGTATTTTTGCTGNGTTGTGTATCAGATCCAGATGTAAATACCTGGAAATAAAAGCTGAAATGTTGATCTCTTGTCTCATATTCATCTTTTGATGTCAAACCCAAATGTTTTCAGTCTACAGCAAAAATACAGGAATTGGCCTCACTGTTCCAGTACTTTTGGAGGGGAGTGTATGTTGGAAAGTGTGTGTGTCACTACTTAACTTTTTGATTTATCAAGAGAACAGGATTGATCTCAATATTTCCCCTCGTGTGTGAAGGGCTCATCAAGTGTGTGTAACCAACATCAGAGCAGACAGGGACTGCAGTGTTTGAGTTCAATTTAATGGATGGATGGTCAGATAGAGAATGGGTCATATTTCCTGCATTGTGCTAAATTATACAGCCAGCTAAGAGGGTTTTGGCAGCCTGTATCCAGACTAAGTTCAAGACTTCTTATTAACTTTGTCAGTTTTATTAACTGTTGGCTCGTCCAGCTGTTTTAAGATATTGATCTGATTTTCTTTGTTTTGACTTTTTATGAAACTGCCGTAATGTCTCAGCGTAATATTTTACCTTTTGCCACAGCCGTACACTCGAGAGAGACTCATGAAAGTCAGATGAGACGGTTTCTTGTGATTTTATCTAAATGAAATTCCACAGAAAGTGCTTAAACATCAAGCTTTTAGCTTTCTAAAGCAGCAGGATCATAATGAGATGTTTTCTCATCCCGTATTTGATTATTAATGTTAAGGAGGACTGTAGCTTCTCCCAGCAGGCATTTAAAGATTATGTTTAAAAATTCACCAACACCCTCTTTCCATGAAGACACCATCGACTTTGCTGTGAAGAGCTTTATACAACTAGTCCAGAGTAACAAGGACTGTATTACAGATCTAGGGTCTGTGTGTCAGTGTATCAAGCAGACACACTATCAGCTGTGATCACGCGGTACGTCATAATAAAAATTGCAGGAGAAAAATCATGAGGCGAGAAGGAGGGTGTGAACATTTTGGACGAGGCTTAAGCTGTATTTATACATCTGCATTAAGAGGGTACACCACAGCTATGGTGGCTGTGTGAGTAGGCTACGCCATAAGTGATGTCTACCTCCTCAAAAATGTAACTACACTTTGGGGCTACAGAGAGACCACGTAGGGACTGCAACAACTGTGATTGGTCAGCTTGTGTTCTCTCCTACAAGCTTCTGATGCTGGTAGGCATTCGTTAAGAGTAAAGAAAACATTAAGGAAGTTGAAGAAATACTTGAAGTAGTTTTCTGCTTTTCAGCAGCACACATCTAACAAAGTCATTACACTGCACACCTCCAGTTCACTGTGATCACCACTCTGTGTGAATCATTGAAGGTAAACACAGCCGTTGCACAGCGGTAGTCTCCTTTTCAGTAATGAGACAAGGTGAAATAATGTTGGAAGTTACCTGGATTTAACTCCAGTTCTGAAAGTATGTGTCTAGCTTGCCGTCGCTCTGTATCACAAAATAAAGGAAAGACTGTGAACACAGTTAGTGTGGGGAATATGAATAAAGCATGAGACGGCCTGATGTACGATACATCCATCTACTGTAGTGTTGCCATGGTGATATTAACCAATGATAATCAATTATAAATCAAAACTCCTGTTAATCTCTTGCATTGACTAGAAATCCAGATTTAATTATCCTCTAGTGTCTTCGGACTGAGTCTGACTTTCCTCCGTTCACCTTTGGATGGGCTCTCTGTTTTTTTAATGCTCATAGGGTCCGGTTAGGTTTTTTCACGGGTCAATTTTTCTCTACTTCAAAATAAATTCCATTGACTTCCAGTGATTTGGGGTGGAGGCAGAAATCTTGAAAACAGAACGTCTTAAAACCTGGGCAAATAAAACCAAAACTGCCTGTATGGATAGATTCTATGAGGTGAGTGAGAAAATATGTTTTTGTAATTTGGGCGCACTCACCCTTTAAGGATTATTCCCATTTTGCAACTTCTTGCATTGTACTGAAAAGACAGCATACTTGATTAAGTAAAGCCACTGTTAGCTGTATTGATTTTGATATAATCTGCATTTTTAGTAAATAACAGCTGATAGTCAGTGAAAACATCAAGAATAAGTTGATTGAACAGCTTGCTAAGTAATGTATGACCTTATCAGACCTCAGCTCTTGGGCAGTGGGAGTTACAGCAACATCAGAAAAGTGTTCTATCCTCCCACATCAGTCTCTGCGCTCAGCCTCCACCCCGAGGAAAATTATTTCTGGAAAGCCAGAAAGGTACAAAAAAAAAATGTAGCCAAGGGCAACAAAACTTTCAGGCAATAGGCATCAAGGCTGCAGGCTCCCACACCATAAGAGCATTCAGTGTAACTCACCAATGTGTCATTAACATGCACTCGAAAGCACACGTTACACTGTGTGAGTGTAGAAGGCTTTGGAGCTTATTCCAGACAGATCGTTTCCTCTCTCTTTCCTGTAATTGGCTTCATTTTTGGAACAGTAAGGCTTTCACAATCCCGACACACACACATACACTCACTCCGCTTGGATCATTGAATGCAAATGAATTCTCGTTTTAAACTCAGTGCCAATTTGCTATACCCACCAGAGAAGATTTCACACGGCAAAGTTTGATTGGGTTTTTCTCTCTCTATAACTGTGTCACTCAAGTTTTGGAGACGGCACTGAAAGTATTTTTTGATGGGAGAAAACCGAAACTGTTGTCTGTGAACGACTTGCTTATCTCATCATTTGCTTTTGAGGAAACAGAGACGACTTATAATTGCACAGCCAGACAGAAAACACAATTATTTCCAATTTTCGTTGTAGCTGCTAAACAGAAGATTCAACCTGCCAAAACTGTCTAAAATAAGTGGTTATATCAGTCATCTTCCTGTCAGAAAGATATTTATTTATATTTTTTATCAGTTGGTATTAACAGCTACTTAACATTTAGAAAAATACAAAAGTTATCAGGCAGAAATGTACTATGGTAATTTGGTCTTTTAGATTAAAATGTGTGTGAGAGAAGAGGAGTGAGGGCGGTGGACAAAGGTGAGAGGCTTAGAGAAAGAAATCAATCATTTGAATGCATGAGGCCTTGCTCCCGTGTATCCAATAACGTCTCATTTAAATAAAAATAAGGGACCATTGAGATGCCATATTGAATTTCCTCTTGCAATTACGTGACTGTGTGGCCTCGCCGGCTATTAGTGCACCGTGGGGGATAGCTGCCTCGTGCTCTGTGATCTGCGGGTCGGCCACAGAATTGCCTACATGAGAAATAAGCCTGAAAACATTAACTTCTCCTTTCCTTTCAGAGATTGATAATTTCAAAGAAGATTTTGAAGTCAAAAGGGAGAAGTTTTTGGTAGGGAGAAAGGACTCGGTAATCTCTGGTGAAAATAAGTGAGATCTCTTTAAACTTTGCAACTTCCAAAATTCACTCTTCAGCTTAAGAAAGTGATTTGTGAGGAGTGTGAGCAGCCTCGGCGCCGGAGAAGCTTTTGATGGAGCTATATTTGAAAAGCTTGTGTCGCTTAACATTACCATCACTGCGAGAGAGTTGGTGTTATGTAGGAGGCTGTGGGCTTAACACGAAATCATCCAGTGCATTTTAGTTTTTTTTTTAGTTTTTTTTTCTCTGAGTCAAACTGCCAAAGCAGAGCCGTGAATAGACTCTGGCATTCCTGCATCAGGACTTTGTCTGTGTCAGGGTAAAGGCTGTTTCACGGATGCTGCTCGAGGGCGTGTTCGTGTTTGATGCTTTACATTCTCTCCTCTGTGACTTTGACAATGACATTGACTTATGCTGTCGTTCGGGCTTTAATGGAGTAGACATCCGCGCAACTCAAAAATGCAGTATGAAAGGGGCCATGTGTGCAGTTGTGTGTGTTATTCGTATGCCTGTGTTTGTAGGTACAGTATGTGTGACCTCAGTCAGATTAAGAAAAGAGATGCTGGATGCATTTTCCTGTGACTCTCAGAAGATATTCAAGCCTGACGCTCTGAGCACAAAGCTACAGAAGCTTCAGGCATACACTTTAGTTTGAGCGCAATAAGCTTTAATGTTTATCAGCCGTGAAAAGGCATTGATGTACAGCTGGCGCTAACACACCACAAAGATGTGGCTAATTAAAAATAATCAGCTGTGGTGGGTATCTGAACCATTATCGCAACTTAACATGATGTTATTTCATGTTAGTAAGGTTGCAGTTCACCATGGTTTTGTTGCGATACAAAAAAAACAAAGAAAAAAATGAAACTTATTTTTTAAAAATGAATTTAAAGTTATTGAACTATTTAAATGACTTGAACATTTTAAGCCCCGATGAGTATTTCCATCAGAGCTGGAATTATAAATTCAAGTTTTGATTATTTTTCCATTACATTGAATGGTTATTTGGCTGATAAAATTGTGATGTCTTTAAATTGCTTTTTTTGTCCAAAAACACGATATGTTCAATTTCCAATTATACAAAACTGAGAAAAGCAGCAAATCCTCACATTGGAGAAGCTGGAGCCAGTGAACGTTTGGCATTTTTGCTTGAAAATTAATTACTATCTAAAACATTATTTATTTTTAAAATTGTTGTTGCATATTTTCATATCAGTGATAAAAAATAGACTAATTTATAATTTTCTAGAGGGACTAAAATGTGTTTAGAGGCTAACAGTGACCTTAACATGTTGTAAATTTAGTATTTTAAAATATAGTAACTCATGATGTTTGCCTTTTACTTACTATTAACTTTATAAGTGCTCACTTTATAAAATGTGATCTTTTTTCATATCCTGTACTTTTAATAACATATTAACATTTGAGTGAGTTGATTTTCTCATAGAGTATTAGAATAATATAGGGATTGTTTGATTTGTGTAGGTGACTGTCCTCCTGGCCTTTTTATTGCATTTTCTTATTACGCCAGCTCAATCAGGGCAGAAGTTCTCCACATAAAAAGGGAAGAGTTTGGTTTTATAGTTGGATATGACTTGTGGCAGAGGTGAAGGCCTTCATCAAACATTCAGGTTTCCAGCAGAATATTCTTAGCCACATCAGGAACTTCTATCTATCTGTTTGGGATACTTTCTGCCTTCGAACTGGATGTCTCAGTACGTCTGGGACTATGTAAGGAAAAGTCTTACTTTGTATTAAAAGAGCACTTTCCCCCTGTGTTCATCATCCTCAATCCATCCTCCCACATCTCGTTTTTTTGTTTGTTTTTTACCATTTTACCCTCCGATTTTACTCTCCTCCCCTCTCCATCACCCCTCCTGCGTGAAGCTAAACTGTCGGCTGTGGAGAGCAGCAACTGCATGTGCAGGACGCCGTGCAACATGACCCGCTACAACAAAGAGCTGTCCATGGTCAAAATCCCCAGCAAGACCTCGGCCCGCTACCTGCAGAAGAAGTTCAACAAGTCAGAGAAGTACATCACGTAAGCAGCCCGAGCTTGTTGTCATGTCCGCTCTGTTCTGACCACCAGCAGGCGATGCAAGAGACTGCACATGAATCTAATGTATTTACTGGTCGCAGTTACAAAGCTGTTAACCAGCACATGATACTTTGGCACAGTTAGGAAGATAAGTAAAATTAAATTAATAAAAGTGCTTATAGCATAGAATTAACATAAAGATAACTTTAAATAAATATACTTTAAACTTACCTATTGAACCAATCAATGGGCCACATTCCTGAAGCATTCAGATGCACAGATTTGAACTTCATTAATACGTTTTTGGGATTAATCAGTGCTTTGATTTTTCCTAAATGATCATTGGTAGAGATGAGGACAAGTTGTAACCTGATGTGCAGCAGTTCTTAATATAGCTGATGGTGGAAAAATACCCTCATGCTAATGACAGTTCACCCAGATTCTTGTATTTTTTCTGATTTTGTTTTTGTTCATTGTCAGTACACCAACGCAAGCAAACACATAAACATTCACATTTTCACCGACCCACAATTTAGAGTCTCCAATTTACCTAATGTGGAGGAAAGCTGGGCATCCAGAGGAAACGCACATTAAAAGCGAAAAACATGCAAACTCACCACAGAGAGGATCGGCGTAGAATCATTACAGCAGCACTTGCTGCCCACATTTTTTTCCTATAGTCCTTGAAGTTTTGAAAGAATTGGAATCTCTGTCTGGCTGTGAACAGCTGAACCACTGCAACAAGCATGTTCTCCTCCCACGCGCTGGTTCGTTTCCCTGGTTGCTCAGCTCTGGAGGAAATGGATGGCCTGTTGCTGATTTTGTTGCTTGCCAAATGATCGTCTGGTGTGGGATTCATTAGGACAAATGCCCTGTTTTGCCTTTTGCAGAGACAACATCTTGGTGTTGGACGTGTTCTTTGAGGCTTTGAACTACGAGACCATCGAGCAAAAGAAAGCTTATGAGGTGGCAGGCTTGCTGGGTAGGTTTTTACGTAATATGTTAATCTTATTTTCCAAATTATTATTTTCCATGCTACTTTAATTCTGTGTTGATTCAGGGGACATGCCCCACCCCTGACTAATTGCAGCGGAAATCATTCAAAGATGCGTGATTGGATGGTCAACAAACACACTGATGATGCCATTACAGTGTGTGACAACAAAATGTCGGCACTGTGAAATGTTGTCGGTTGGTTTTGCTGGCAGCAAGCTAAATTTGACAGTTTTGTCAGTTGTTACAGCATCAGTAAATGAAAAGAGCAGCAATTAGCCGCTCCACAAGCTTTAACTGAACATAAAGGGGTTGTTGGTGTTGCTTGTTTTTGTTTTCTGAGTGTGTTGCTGTCACTTGTTTTAATATTGACCAATTAATTGAGACAAGGGCTCTGCATCTGCCTCACTCCCAGGCAGAGCTCGTGAATTGCCAACATTTCCAAATGAAAATAGCCAAATGCGATTCGTGGGATCTGAAATCCAGGTGACTTCAGACATTGTGTGTGGTAAATAAGAAAATAAGTAAAAGTAAAATAAAAGTAAATAAGAGGTGTATTATTACTACCTGGCTCAAACTTGACAGGTGCAAACAAAGTATCGAGTTGAGGGTCTGTTTTGTTGCTTAAAGCTTGTTATTTTCAAACGTATTTTATTAAGAAATCTGTCTCTTTCTATACAATGAATATGAGTATGGCCAAGGCGTGGCATTAGCCTTGCAAGCTTATCATCAGTAATGGATAAAATAAAGCAGAAATGTAGCCTTGGTTGATGTTCGGGTCTCAAATTTGGCATTAGCAGTTGGGCTCTGTTGAGTCAGGTCTTAAAGACATGGGAGGAGGCCGGGGGCCGGCCTCTGCAGAACTATAACGAGCTGCTGTGATATGTGAAAGTAACACCGTGACGCAAAGCTGAGTTTATTTTTATATATCAGGACACCTTGGAGTGTCTTATACGGTCTATACAAATAAACTTATTTCCGTCTGTTCTTTCTTTCTACTCCTCTTGGTGTGACGTCCACAGGTGATATTGGTGGTCAGATGGGTCTGTTCATTGGAGCCAGCATCCTCACCATCCTAGAGCTGTTTGACTATGCTTATGAGGTCAGTCTGAAGTTGCCGTTTTCACACTTTTATTCTCACATACTCGTTGAAACGTCTAATTACACCCACACATCATTCCTCTGCAGGCTCTCACCGTTTTTGTTGTTGCAATAAACTTTGATAGCTTTTGTTTTTTCCAGCGAAGAGCGAGATCATTGACCATGAACGCTGACAACAGAAACAATGTCACTTATACAAAAAGCAGATAAGAGCTAGATTTACTTCAGAGCTGACTGAGATGAAAGTATGTGTGATAGTACTTTCCCATTACCTTTGCTCTACTGTGTGCTCCTCTCTAGAGCTTCTCATGCTGCTTTCAGCTGCACAGGGTTCTGACAAGCACATAATAATCTTCGCCTCCCCTAGGGTTTTGGAAATACACAGGAAAAGTAATTTTCAAGAGATTTTTTTTTCCTTTTAATGGCCATAATGGCGTAATGTGGATAAGAAACTCTCATGTCGCTGACAGAAGCAGTTCTAAAGCAACTTTTAACAGGTTTCATGCTGAAATAACTGTGATGGCGTAGTTTGTTGTCACATTTGCCACCTAATTACTTTTTACTTTGAAGTCAAATGTTTCTGTACAGTCAGTAATTACAAGAAGAGCTCATGGAGATCTTCTATAACAGACTGAATGAAGCCTCTCTGACTATTATTTCCTGATCTGCAGGTGGTTAAAGACAGACTACTGGATTTACTGAGCAGAGAGGACGAGGAGGAGAGCCATGGAGAGGATGTGGTAAGAGCGGCCTTTAACATTTCACTTGTCAGTCTTCCTCACAAAGTGCTCTGTTTAAGTGGAGCATGTAGATTCAGTGTAATTTCACTCACCCTGATCATGCATGTCAAACCTTGCCCTATCTCTACCCCCTTCCACTCACAAGCCTTCACAGCAGAAAGAGCATCCTAGCAAATCTAGCGCGCCAGGTTGGCAGAAAGAGCTCTGCTCTTTGAGGGAGCTCTCAAAGAATCCACACAGTAACAAGAGCTCTGCTGGGAGCAACTAATCTCTCCTTAACAAACACATGCATGAGCATCCAATCTTAGTTAAATCAACAAACCAAAAGCCCCCTGCTGAATAAGGACCGGCATGAATCATTCAGATCAGTGGATTTGTTTGTGCAACGGTTTCACATTGATTTTAACTTTAATGAACTTTTATACACATTTTATTTATTGACCGACCGCAAACCTTAGCACCACTGACCTCTGTAGCAAGTAGCAGGTCCACAAGAAGTCACCAGAAACACTGATTTGAAGGATGCCCACATGTATTTTGCTTTGCCACTCTCTAGTCTGACCTACCACTAAGACTCTGTCAATCTGTTTTCCCAGAGTTCCTGTGACCCGGTGGCAAACCACTCGGAGTCCATCAGCCACACTGTGACAGTCCCCCTGCAGACAACGCTGGGCACCCTGGAGGAGATTGCCTGCTGAGGCCCCTCCCTCCTTCCCCTCAGAGCCACGCACGTCCAGAAGCTGCCTCCGCTGGGTGGCGCTACATCCTCTGTTAGGACCTACATCCTGCAGGACCTTAACAGTGGAGGGGAGGAGACGGGTACAAGAACAGGGGTTGGTCTAAGGACAGCGCTGCGCTCTGTCACACCGCCCTGTCTGAGGCACTAATGGGGATTAAGGCGCTGTCAGCTGGACTTATCGGCCCTCTCTGTCACCCTGCACTGTACTGTAGTGGGGGGGCGGCCTCCGCTGTGCCAGACCTGCAGTGGGGTCTGTGTCTCCACATACATGCACACAGAAAATCAGAGACTGGGTGGGGCAACTACCCATAAAGGGGGCTCATCCCTGTGCAGCATATCTATGTAACAAACACATTCATATGTTGGTCACTGCCAAATGAACTGTACAAAATTGGTTTTGAACTGTCCAAACTGCATGCGTCGATCTATCTTGCTCTCTTTGCTGATGCATACGCTGGACTGCAGTGTTGCTTTACTGTACATGTGTGCCATTTGTCTCTCTATCTGCAGGACAGGCCTGTGACAAGGGCCCAGGTGAGATATCGAACTTCGAATGTACAGATTGAACATATGGTTGTTTAAAATCATAGTTCAGATGTGACCAATCCTTTGAAAACCTATTCTAATGAGCGATTTATCCTTTCTCAGTTAAATATCTTGAAGGGGAAGGGATTGGTGATGTATGAGCATTTCCGAGGGGAAAAAAAAAAAAACACCTGAACATTCTGCTTTTGTTTACCAAAAACAGAGTGATATCTGAACATTTTGCAGCTCGAGTTTTGCATATTTTTTTTCACCTGTCAGTTTCAGTTTAATCAGTTTACTAAAAGGCATGTTTGCTACGTGACTCCCGGGGTGCTAAGCTGTTCTCTGCAGACATCTTTAAAGGGATGTCATACTCTTACTGTTAATTTATGTGAATAAATGACTGGCTTCTGGCTGCTGCACCTCACCACAGCGCCCAGCTACGTGAAGTAGAATCTGAATTTATTTGCCAACCAGACAGCAAGCCGTGAACAAAAAGCTGCAGCAAATGAATATGCCCGGGGCGTTGTTAAACTATTATTTCATTAAGAGCAGGCTGATATTTCAGACAGCTATTACCACTTTATCAAGGATGGTATCATTTCGTCCTTCACCAGAACGATCCCCAGTCTTGACAATTTCAAACTATTTTCATGATTATAAAAATGATTACAAAAGCACCATGAAGAGGGTTCAGCCAGGATGTTTTTCTAGGATACAGGGTCTGCTGTGTTATGGTGTAAATATCTGTGTGTTTTTTTTCTCTCATAAAAACGGGTACCTCGCAGACATGCCTGAAGCAGATCTAATTTAAAAGAACTTTGGTCAATCTTAAACTCCAGGTCCAGAAGTGACTACATATTTGTCACATTTTTTTCATAATCTTACTCAATCTGCAGCTCTCGGTAGGGGAGAATGTTATGTAACAGGCAGTAGCTTTTTGGGGTAGTTGAATGTCATGCGAAAAAATGAAGGTCACTCTTTACTATGAGCTACAGGCATCCTTTCCAATACAGGTTTAGCTGAACCTTCAGTGTCCTCAGAAACAACAGTTACATATATATGGCTTTACACCAAAAGCTTGTGTGAGACCATGTGGAAGATTTAGTGTATCTGAGTTTTCTAATTCTAGTCCATGCTCAACCTAGCATGGTCTCTGTCATCATGGTAATGTACATTACAGGTAGGAATGAATTCAAGTGCTTTGTGAGACTGTTTGAATTATGATTTCCCATCTGTGGCTCAACCTGCTGTCTCTGTGTACTATCTCATGTTGTGGCTTCAGATGAACACAATCCTCGGCCGACCTGCAGGGGTGTGAGACAAACGTGTCTCGCTTCTCGTGGCGGCAACGACACTGGCTGTTTCTTCTCTCTACTTTGGCTTCAATTGTTATCGCAGGACAGCGTTTTCTCATTTTGTGATGCAGCATACAGTGTGTGTTTTTAATGTGAAACAATTAAATTAAAAAGTTGTTTTGCAGTGGTGGCGTCCTGTTGTGGCAAAGCTGAGCAAGGCAAGTATATTTGTGTTGCATCTTTCAACAAGAAGACAGTTCAAACAGCTTTACATAACACATGACATGAATGAAACACAAGGCAATATAACAAGTCTACAGCCATGCTAGGAGCTCTATGAGGCTGAACGTAGGCACAGTGGTGCTTTGAGCTAAATACTAACATGCTCACCATGACAACGCAAAAATGCTGATGTGTAGCAGGTAAAATGTTAACCACGTTCACCATCTGGCATACAGCTGAGGCTGATGGGAATGTTATCAGTTTTGCAGGTATTTAGTCATAAACCAAAGTGCTGGACAAAGCACACTATTTGACCTGACATTCAAAACCACAAATGTCAGCCTCATGGTGGCGCTACAGGAAAAGTCGGGGGATCACCAAACTCTGTAAGATTCATCCTCTGGGAAACACGAATGTCTGTACAACATTTCGTGGCAATCCATCCAATCGTTGTTGAGATATTTCGGTCTGGACCAAAAGTGTTGGACTGTAAACCGCACGTAAATAAACAGAAAAATCAAAAGCCACAGTGCAGTGAATATATGAAAAAATAGCCCCAAATTGAATATAATGAAATGTAGTGGTAAAAATAAGAGTTTTGCCTTGATGTAAAAGAACCAAAAAGTTAAGCAGAGTACAAGTTCTTCCGTGTGCAGCCTTGCAGTCGTCCTCAGTTAATGTATAATTTACTTGGAGGTTTCGACAGTGACCTATGAACTGACTCAGGGACATTCTCAACTTTTATAAGTGGGGGTTGGATAGAACACAAAGAATAAGTCAGCACAAAGCGCCTGACAACTCCTGCAGAAAGAACTGGAGGACAGCAAGCCACGCTGGATCAAATGTACAGTAGTTTGGCAAGGTGCAATTTTCCTCTGACGTCTGTGCTACATGCTCTTAATGTTGGCTGAAGTGTTCCCCCATTCAGCCTCAAAAGATTACAGCAGCTTGGACAATGGAGGAGTCACGCCACAGCACCGGAAAAATCAGTTTGAAACCTGATTTAGCCTGCTGGTCAGGTTTTATTAAGCATCACTACTTTTAAGAAAATCCAACAGCAGTAGCAGTGAGCACTGGAACTCAAAGTGCTATGTCTGTTCTTTCTCCTGGCCACACATTTGTTTCATTAATTCAGTCTAATAATGCTTTGGATTGTACTGTGGTACTTAATGGATGTACTGTAGGCTGAGAGATTGGCCTCATAGGGATTTTCAGTTTAGTTTAACTTCAGAGCATAGCAGCAGTTACATTTTTTGAGTTGACTATTGTAGAAAATGATCCCCAGTTTTGGTTTACTTATATTAATATTCTTCACATTGCCAGAGACTCTTATCTGGAAGCTGCTGCAGGCTGGGGTTCAGCTTCAGTTCAGTCTCAGTTCATTTAGCAGATATTTAGGCAGCGGAAATTGCCTGCAGGTCAGCCATAGTGCATCAGCAACTCATTGTAAACATACTGGGTTGCCTCGGTGGATTGGGAACTCGCACACAGCAGAGGCTGCACAAGTACTTAAAAGAGCATTGTAGAAACAATAAGATCAGATACTTTTTAAGTGTTTCATGAATCCATTTCGTGTGCTAAAGCAGGGAGAAAAAAGCGTTTTTGCAAAGACAAAAAGGGAGCCGGGGGGTGTAAATAATGTCAAAGTACCAAAAGAGTTTGTGCACCAAAATCAGAAATCAGAATATTCTTTTAATTCAATTTTTTCAGTTTTAATGTTGAACACAGGAGAGTAAAATGCACAGACATTTTGGCTCTGTTTTCTAGTTCTTCAGTTTCTAGTGTTTGTAACCTTTTACTTTATAAACAGAGGTATTGTTGATAGCTTTTCGAGGGTACAAGTTGCGCTGTACATCAACTGTACATCTCTTTAGAAATTGTAGAATTCCAGGATCAATTCTGTTTGTAGATGTTAAAGCTTAAAAACTTAAAAACTTCAATTTGTGCTTCTGATAGCTCCTTTTGGAGAGATAAAAAAAACAGCGTCTTGTACAGCGTGGCCTTCAAAGGGAGAGATGTGCTTATCTGTTCCTCTTGTCCTTTTTCCTCTTTTACTCAAACTCAAACAAGGATTTTCTTACACCTAAATCTGTGATTCTTGTATGCATGGCCTATCTGACAAACTACTGAACATAAGTCTGGGATGGATTGTGCAGCTGCAACCAAAGTTAGATGACAAATTGCACACTATCTATTCCAAGCCATCCTGAGATATTTTATCTGGCATTCTACTTACAGGTGGTGCAAAATTAAATGGTCAGAACTCATTCATGAAACTTGAAATTTCACAGCACCCATTCTGGTACAAAGTCCTGATGATCAAATACATGATTTAGATTCTCCAAGAATCTCCACAATTGCCTATAAGGCAGCTCAGGATCCAAATCCAGATGAAACTTCTAAACATGTTCGAAATGTGAACAGTATATTTGTGTGAGGTATTTCCTATTTCAGGGCATTGTAGTTTGTGAGTTTTCAATTAAAGTTTTTTATATTACATTAACCACAGTTGCAACATTATGAAAAAGACGTTAACCTCAGTCTTTTTACAGTTAGAATATCTAGTGTTGACAGTGTGTTCATCAGTAAAAGAACAAAACATTGTGCTGTATTTGAAGCCAGTTTGATTTAATCTTCTCAGCATTCGCAGTTAATCAGGCATCACACGCTTGTACTCCATTCATGTCAGAGAGAGAAAGGCAGTTTGTGCAGAGTGACCAAATCAAAGAGAAAGTGAGAGATAATTAAAGTTTGAAGAAAGAGACAGTCGTAAATTGACAGTACAACAGCCACTGGAGAGCTGAACGAAGAAAGTGGAGCGCACATCGGGGAGAAAGATTGAAACCGAGGCTTCACTTTTCTCTTTTTCACCACTTGTGTCAGTCGTTGACAAAGTGGGAACAATGAGTTCTCCATTTAGTCCTCCATCCCCCAATAGAGCCCCACGGAGTCCATTTCCAGGAAACCTTCACCTCAGTCCGCCCACATTGAGGACAGTGCAGTTAACCTTGAGATCTATTATTAATGCCTGCGCAAATTTGGTGTCACAAAAGCGAGATTGGCAACATAATTGAATTTCCAGCTCAAACCAGGCACCAAAGGTGGAGAGCTGTTGACTTTATCTTATTGAATATGATCTTAGTTTGCACTGAAAGAGTCTATTTACTGAATGCAATTAGAAAATAGTTCACAGTTTGTTTGTTCTCCTAATAGATGCCCTAAAAATACTCACCCAAACCAATACAACAGAGCATCAGAAATTACTGCATTATCTATTTTACCTATACACTCACTGGCTATTACCTGGGGTTGAATCATACTTAATTACCTGTTGACTCTGTTTATTGCTTAAGCAAGTTGATTACTAATTTAATCACAAGCCACAGACTCATCAGGACGCCCTTTTCTCGTACTGCTAACGAGCCCCTGGGAAATCAGTGGCATTCGGAATAGTTAACTCGGCTAATAATGCTTTCAGCTAATGAAACGACACATGCGTCCACCTGACTGGCTGTCAACATTCTCGTCATCCTTCAGGACAGTTTTGCAGACGTATCAGGGAGTCTGTGTGTGCCATGATAATTACTGAAACAAGGCTGCCACCATCCCACATGCCTCTCAAGTCGTCATGGCGTGATGAGCTAAAGCCCCGTACAAATTCCCTTAAAGAGATTTACAGCAAGACTTTGAAACTGAAGTTATGAAGCGACGTGTGTGTTGGGCCGTGTTCATGTGCACAATAGAAGTGTACCTTCAGATTTTGACTTAAACTTGGCTCATGAGTATGTTTTATAAAAGCTGGTTGGTCAGATTAAGAAATACAAACTTGTGGCATTTGTGGTGAACCCCACACACGGATTTAAAATCAACTTTGTCGACATGATTCCTCAGGCTGACAACATGTCATGGTGTGGCCAACTTTGTCATAAACACTTCACTTTTCAACCACATACTGTTTTTTGTTCCAAGGCTGTACCCTGAACCAGTGGTGGAACAAGTATTCAGATCCTTTCTGAAGTAAAAGTATCAATACATGAATGTAAATATACCCCTTTACAAGTAAAAGTCATGCATTCAAAATCATACTTAAGTAAAATCACAGTAGTATTATCAGCAAAATGTACTTAAAGTATGTGAAAGTACTCTAATGAAGAAAAATATCCCCTATGAGTGACATATTATTATGTATGACATTATGAGACTGTTAATACTTAATGCATAAACAGCATTTTACTGTTGTAGCTGGTTGAGGTGAAGCTTGTTTTAACTACTTCACATACAGTTTGGTAGTTTACTGGTTCCCAACCTAGCTGTCGCGCACTCTCCTCGGGGTCAGGACATCAATCTGAGGGGTCGTGAGATAATTCATGTGGTATGAAAGAAATAAAAACAAAGTTCAACTGCACAAATTTGTTTTCATTTTTTGGACTTTTCTCTAATCTTTCAGTTTTACCTATGTGTGGCTTGAAAAGTTATGTCAATGAAACCATTTGAGAAGTTGAGAGAGGAAATGGCTCTTTGGTGAAACTTCTAACAACTCAACAACTCATTTTTTTAAGGGGTCAGAAGCTTAAAAGGTTGGGAGTTACATATTTAATCTTTAACAAGGCATTTGTTTTTGTAAGATTACTGTACGTTTTTTATTTGTATGTAAAACGTTAATCTGAAAAGTAATTAGTAACTACAGATTTCAAATAAATGTAGTGCTAATATAAATGTCTGCTAATGTTTACCTCTGAAATGTGGTGGAGTAGAAGTATAAAGTAGCATAAAATGGAAATACTCAAGTAAAGCAGAAGTAGTTCAAGAGAGACTTTAAGAGAGATTCAAGAAAGGTCAATGCCAAAAATGAGAAATATACCTACTGTGATATAACAATGGAACCAAGAAAGAACATGTCAAGTTATCTTACATAAATATGTCGATGAAAAATAATTTGAATGTAATTCAACTGAAGAAAAGTGTGGGGAAGAAGTAACCCTTTCCTTGAACTAACTGAAATTAGAATGTGAATGAAGAAAACTACTTTTTTAACACGATTAGAGTTATATAGCCATGCTGACAGCTCTGTGAGGCTGTTATAACAATTCATCCTAAAGGAAACCTTGAATGTGTGTACCAAATTTTGTGCCAATCCATCTATTATATTTCACAGGATAAGTGAAAAGTTTGACCTGCTGGTGGCGCTAGATGAAAAGTCAGGGGATCACCATTGTCAATAGGCTTCATCCTCTGGGCACCATGCATGTTTGCACCAAATTTCATGCCAATCTAGTTGAGCTATTTCAGTCTGAACCAAAGAGGTGGACAGACCAACATTGCGATGTCGCGGGCCACACCACTAGCATGGCTAAAAACAGCAAATATAGAAATATGAAATGTTACTAAGAAAGAATGTGTGGGAAAGAAATGACCCTGAGCTGAAATGATCATTTCTTTTCCCTGAAATGATGGCAGTAAGAATGTGAATGAGGATAATGACTGTCGTTACATCAAAACCTCAGTAAGAGAACAAAGAAAATCCTCAGACGTCTTGTGTCTACCGACGCCACAGGTTGTCGAGCTGGCACATTATTAGACACGGTATTGGAAACTTCTGGATACACAAAACTTTCTCAAGAAATAGAATCTAATCTCAACCTTGCTAGTGCAAATAAGAAAACCTTTGTGAAATTTAGATTTAGATTTAAATTAAAATTGACAAATGAATAATAAAAGAAACCGCAAATCTCAAAGCAATCACAGTCATAACGGTGGAACAGCTTGGGGAATTAGTGAGAGTGCATGTGTGTTCATGTCTGTGTGTTACTGTGTTGTGTGTGTGTGTGTGTTCCTCAGTAAAATGTATTGTGCCAGTGATGGATGACACTACCTGCAGGGGGAGATCTGGGCCAAAGCAATGAAACCAAGGACATGAGGGAAACCTTTGGAGAAGAGCCTCCACAATTGCAATCATTTGTTCTCTGGCTCATCCATCATTGAGAAATCTACTTGGTACAAGTTACATTATGAAAAAAGTCATCTGGGGAGATTACAGTGTGGCCTTCATGCTGTACAGTACCTAAGAGGCAGCACAGATTAGATTAGATCACCTGATAGTGGAGAAGCAAACCGCTGCTGTGTTATCATGACCAGATGTTGGGTTCTGATTCAATAACACGTGGTCTTTATCAGTATCACTCCTGAGAAATATGTATTTACCAGCTTTTTATTTCATCCCATATCTCACAGCGCAAGTGAGTAAACAAAGTCGGGTGTGACATGGCTCTCGGTGCCTGAAGGCAGTTAGAATTAGGATGTTAACATTATCATCACAAAACAATTTTAGGGTGAAAACATCTTCACCACCATCTCCTGCCAAAAATATCTGCACCACACATGAGCTGCCTCATGTTCTGCTTGTGCCATCTAGTGGTGATATGATGCTCACTTGATATGACCTCGATAATATCTCTTCTATACCTCTGATGACATTATGAAACCTTTGTAATCATGCCATGATGGGGTCAGTTTGCTGATAAAACGTTAATTTAATGGACAAATGATCAAAAATTCAATCTCAGACAGATGTCTTTTGTGTAACAAATACCAAACCTCATCTGAAGTGTGTCTGATATATAGCCAAAAATATGTAGACACCCAAACATTCCCCTATATGTGATTGTTGAGCGTCTCTTTCCAAAACTTTGGGCCTCTATAACATCCTCTTTGAAGGCTTTCCACCAGATTTTGGAAGCTGGCTGCAGGGATTTGCTCGAGAGCAATAGTTGTTAGATGTGATGCTGAGCGATGAGGCCTCTTTCTCAGTCGGGGTTCCAGTTCATCCCAGGTTTTCTACCCTCACTGTTCATGTAGGTGCACAGCGATGCAGCAAGCTAAACAGGAGTTGGTCTTTGAGGTTTTTACTAGATGCATGAATAAATGAATGTCATGCATACGAATATACCCACCCCCCATGCTGCATGAGTGCTGCATATACATTTTCAAACCTAAAAAATTTGCAACAACCAAAACTTCAGACCTTCATTGTCCACAACAGAATTCATAAATCACTAGCAGAAACATTTAATACTGGAGAAGGTAAATACTAGTTAAATAGTCCATCTTGTCTTCTTTTACAGGCTTTTGGGATGAAGTTCGCAAACATAAACACATTAAAATTAAACATCCCTACGAGTTTTTCATCGTCTGTACAACCAGAATATTTTAGGTTTACTTTTGAGTCATTTCATGGAAAATGAACCGACGCAAATGTTTCTTCTTCAGAACCCCCGGGACCAGCTGATTACACCCTAATGAGACATACGCTCATGTGTGAAAATAACTTGTTATAAATGTGCCGGCTCTTGTCTTCCAAATTTTGTCTAGTACGACAGGAAACATATTCCTTGTGTGGGTGCATACCATTTGAATCCAGCACAGGAATGGCGGACCCTGCCACTTACAATAAAAACTTAATATAGAGGGAAAAAAACTTTATATAGAGAGGTAACCAATGATTGTCAATACATTTAATGGCTCTAACAGAAAAAATAATTAGTATCCAGTATGTGGTTTGACAGAAGTATTACTTTAAGATTTCCCTTAATTGGAATTAAGGAGCTTAGCCCAAACCATGAAAAACAGCCCCTGACCAAAAGTATGTCCACATACTTTTGGCCATATTGTGGATATTCAAGTGCTGTACTGTAACATCAAGCTAGAAGCTAGTTGAAGCTACAGTATATTCTCTATATAAGTTGTGTCAAATTGCCTTTTGTTGTTTGCTGAAACACTTTGAAGAGCTGGTCAGGTGGATGCACATGTCGTTTTATTATTTTATTTAATCTGTCATGCAATTACAGTAGGTAACACTTCCAAATGACATTTAAAAAAAAAAAAGGATTATAAAGGTTTTAATATAACAACAACATCTGGCAGCAGCTCTTGTGGTTTTGTACCAAAGACAGTGAGTCCCTGGACTGACTGACTCTGCAGCTGACTAATCAACTCATTGGCAACACCTGTCACCATTAGCTTCTGATCACAAAGAACAAACACAAAAGGAGCAGATGGATAATGGCTTGATTTATGACAAATTATGACATACATCCGCACAGAGAAAACATAACAGGTAAGATGATACTTTTTTGTGTGTACTAGAAAATGTATAAATCTCAGACAACAAATTCAAATAATTAGATTTTAAATACAGCAAACAGATGTGAAAAGCTTGACACTGTTTGTAGAATCACCGCAAATCTTCCTGCAATAATTTATAGAGGTCAACTTTGTTTTAATTCACTCTCTGTTAGAGATTAAAAGAGGCTATTTCCTCCACTCTTAAGACCTCTCATGCTTCAGCTAACAAACACTTTTTTTGATTTGCATCTCGATCTCATAATTCAAACAGGAAAATGAGCGAGAAGTTCATCCTCTTTAATCTGAAGGTCATCTCATCCATCTCCAGCAAGAAAAGAGCCGCTCTCTAAACTCCACTTTATCTTCAGCTGGGGCCTTAAACCTGAAATACATCCAGTCTGGCTCATACAGAGGTGCCGCTGTGCCAAACACCGTATACCTGTAATTGAATTCGGATTCAATTATGGCTCAATATATCATCATCATTATAGCCGCCTCCGAGACCCAAATGAGTTCACCGGTTCGCCTCAGGTTCATGTTCATCTTTTTTATTATTTTTCTGCTATCAATGCCTCAAAACACACTCTATCACTACTTCAGTCTTTCTATTAAATACACCATTTTTACATTTTTACATCTTAAACCTCCATTTGATTACCTTCTGCCCTCAGTTAATTAGGTTTACAGTGTTAAAAGATATTCCAAAAAACTCATTATGAGCAAACAGAAAGAATCCAAACCCCATCTGAAACTATTAGGAAATAGCATTAATCATTAAGTTAAGATAAACACACGACTAATTACAATTCCCTGCATGGCTCCACTCTCCGCTTTAGCTATTTCTTGTGTTTGTCTTGTTTTATTTTGCCCTTGAGGAAATTCTAAGTCCGTCAGCACTTCATAGATGTTCACAAGGACAGCGAGCACAGATTTCCTGTTTACTAAGAATATGTGTCGTCTAAAATCTCTGTTAAGTAGTCTTTCCTCTTGAGTTGGCACGTAATTGTTCTGCATTAGCCCAACTTCTTCAAGCTGAAGCCTCAATAGAAATATAATTGTAGATATAGATTTGGCGTATGAAAAGATAATGAACCTCAAAGTGTTCAAGCAGATTTACTCCTTTTAGTTTTATTGAGCAAAACGACTGCAAGGCCATTCAACTGTAAATCACACCAAAGGCTCACAGGAGAGGAAGTGAGTTTTTAAAGAAAATAGTTGAACATTGTTTTTGGGAAAACATTGTGCTTATTTCTCTCTTTCAGACCGACATGAGATTGATATCAAACCTTCTCTTCACACCATGTGCTAGTGTAGTCGGGACATGTTTACAGTAGCGAAACAGCTAGCTTGGCTCTGTCAAAAGTGACAAAAAACTATTAACTGAAAACTAAAGCTGTCTCATTTACATACTGTATCTTGTGTGTTTAACCAGTACACGAACAGAAATGTAAAAATGACAATTTGTGATTTTAGGGGAAGTTATGTGTTTGAGCTATTTCTTGACAAACAGCAGTGTTTCCATTTGGCCAAGTCGTCCGTGCAGCGTCTCTGGCTGTGGTGCAGGGTGCCAGATATGGGCCCAATTCCAATCCGATCCCTATACCCTCCCAATCCGTGACAGAGTGTAACTACATGTGGAGTCACCCTCACGGCTGTGGAGGGTCTCTTCATTAAGGGGAAGGGTATAAATACACTGGCAAGCTTTGGGATGCCCTCACCTTTCTCCGACAGAAACAGGAAAGGATATTGTAATTAAATAAATATTTATCTAAAAGATCATCTTATACACGGCATTGACAAAGATGTAGGTGTATGGTCAAAAAATTATTAATTGAAGAAAAACTCACTCCGACGCTTCTTTAGCTGCATTTCTTTTTTTGTCCAACATTTTTTCGTCTGCCATTTTTAATGTGATTAGGTTCTTATTTTTTCCAAAATAGAATGTAACCTCTAATCCCGTCACGTGCGCACGAAAATAGTTTATCAAATGTCTGTTTGAGGTAAGGCACCTTATCACTTATCCTTTGGAAATAACCGCACGGAACAAACATTTGTAGGTATGTGAGGTTTCCTCCATCCCAGACACAAAAGAGATGCTGCACTTGAGAGGAGTGTGGTTTGTACGCCTGCATGGATGCACACTCTGTGTTGGAGAGCTTTATAACCCACTCCCACTTAAGGCTAATTGGTTTGGAATGACACTTAATGTGGCGGACCCTCCATGCAAACGGAGTGAGAGTGGGTAGGGGAAGGGTGTATGGGCCAGATTGGAATTGGGCCATGGTTTATGCAGTGTTGGGGAAGCTGCTTTAAAAGCTTTGCAAGCTACCAATTACTTCACACTGGAAGAAGTTGAACTACAGCAAAGCTACCCTGGGGAGAAATCTAGTTTGGTTAACTAAAGCTACTTAGAAAAAGTCGTTCAAACTACTTTGTAAAAAAATGATCAAATTGACAATATACATGTGATACGAAATTATAACAAAATGCAATACAGCAAAAAATGCCACTCGGTTGAGTTTATTGCAAAAAGTGTCCACTTGTTTACAGGTCATAAAAACAATAAAATAAAATAAAATACCCCACTATTCATGGGAAAGTGCAGGAACGTCAGCTTTTGGTTTTGTATACGATGTCCATCAGTCAAGATGCCTGCCTTCCAGAAACTAGAGTCCAGGTACTAATCCAATAACTAATTAACACCTAATATATTCAAGTTTAGTTTTACAAATTCAGATTCCAAACATTAAAAACTATAGCCAAATAATGCTTTGCCTGGGCATGCCTTCACAGCAGTCAAGATGAAAGAAAAAGGGGGCGGGGCTGGTCAAAGGGGATTAAATTACAGCAGAGAAGCAAAGGTAAAATAAATATAAAAAATCATTCCTTTCCTTTTATGGCCCAAAATTGTTTGTAGTTTCAGCTCTTCATTTTGTGTTGATTTTGGCGGTCCCTGTGGACAAAGGCGGTAGTGTTTCACCTCACGTTAGATTACATGTTCCCTGTGTTTCACTCCCCCGCTGCGAGGAGACTACTTCCCCGGGAGGAGAGCGGGCGGCAGCTCTGGAGACGGACCTTCAATTAGCAGCTGAAGCAACTCGAATTCAGCCAGAGCAAACCCCAGCGCTGTTTCGTCTGATGTCGCGTATAACCCTAATAGAAATAGCCAATCTTCTCACTGTTGGTCTCGCTTGCTGATGTAGGTCATATAGAGGCATCGGTATTAAATTGAGACTGTTTCATAACCAGTTAAAAACTCAATAGAGTGCTTTTAACCAAACAAAAAATGGCAAAAACGTAATTTAACTACTTGAATCACCATGTAAATATGAATGTAGTTGAACTACCAGCAAGCTACTGCCAAATGTGGTTAAACTACTAGTTTAATCACATGTAGTTTACTACTCCCCAACCCTGGGTTAGTGAATACAGGTTTTGGTCTTTGTACAGGCACAACGGTACCAAACTTGGCAACCTCACTGCGATGGACAGACCTCAGGAAGCTGTGCACAATCACTGCGCCTGGCCGCTGTTAGTCAAGAAATCGTTTCAGCGCTCTCAAAGTTTCATGCACTCTTAAAAATTGTTTTTTAATCACGTTAGCGGCATGGCTCTGTGGATTTCTACAACTATTGGATAGAGTGCCATTAAAATTCATACTTAGCGTTGTGTTAGCATGCTAATATGCTAGACTACGATGGTAAACATGTTAAACATACCTGGTAAACACCAGCACGCTAGCATGCTCATAACAACTATACAGATTAAACAAACGAGATATATCATGTCAAGAAGTCAGCTTTAGAGGTTTTCAGTGTAACTTAAGTACATCTACTCAAGTACAAATTTTAGGTACTTGTTCTTTACTTGAGTCTTTTCCTTTCATGCTACTTTCTGTTTCTACCACAATTATGTTACCACAAGTTAGCCGACTTTACAAATTAAGATTTTTGCACACAAAACACATGAAGAGCTCATGAAATATGATGTTTTGTTATAAATTAAACCACCCAACAGAAGCTTTTTTTGAAAATTGGAAACTATTCTGATAATCAAGTCATTTTTCATGCAAAAACATTTCATGGTTCCAGCTTCACAAAGGATGTGACGGCATTTCTCACTAAGGTTAGGGTATTTTTACTTCTTCCACCACTGGAGATAGGCATACTTCTTCACTTAACACAGAGGCAGGCTAGCTGTTTCCCCCAGTTTTTAGTCTATGCTGAGCTATACGAGAAACACATCCTGACTCAGAGATATTAGAGTGCTATTGATCTTCTAATCTTAATCAGAGAGAGAGAGTTTAAGTGTCTTGTGTTCAGTAATAATTTTTACAGATGCTTTCCTTTGGCAGGTATAAGGAGTATATGGCCTCCATATTAACTGAGCTCGTGAATCACAGCACATTTTTGTTTGTCCATAATGAATGTCGGCGGATGTGTGTGCAGCCTCAGCACACCTTCGCACCAACATAGTTCCATTTTCTCCGTGGAGCAGCTTCACTAATTAGAATGATTGTTACCCAGTTTAATTGGCTCTGTCAGCGGCAGCCTCAGGAGTCACAGGACGCTCGCAGAGGTAATTGCATATGAGAAAGAGAGTTGATGATGAACCCTCGCAAAACTTACCGAAAACCTGGGCTACACGAGCAGAATAATAGGCTTCCTATCTTTTTTCAATTACTGAAACTGAATGGAGACAGTAATGAAGAATTAGTGCAAAGTCCAAAAAAGTGTTTACTGAAGGAAAGCCATTAAAAGGAAATTTTTAGACTCCACAGGGAACAGTTTTAATCATAACCACACTCTACATATGTACATGGAGCATGTTTTCATATTTATTATTTTATAACATTAAATCTAATGTAATATTTAGATTTATCTCAAAGACAATCTATGATGCAAAAGTACATTTAAAATTTAAAAACAAATGATTGGGATCATTGACAGGCTTTTTGATACTTGGACTAACACTAAACACCAGCTCAATATATTTCCATTCTTTTTTTCCTGATGATTACAGCAGTCATTTTTGCAGTAATACAGGTCTGAGTATTTCAATGAGGATGAGCTGAAAAATACAGAACAGATGGTTATTGATCTTTTTCAGTTTAGGCTTTCCTTATATTTAAGTGGAACTCCACCTTTTTGGTTTGCTAGTCATGAGAAGCACTGAAAACTGCTCCACCTGAATGATAGTGGTGAAAAGTAACGTAAGTACGTATACACAACTACTGCACTACAGGGCAATATTGAGGTATGTGTATTGAATATTTTCATGTTATGGTGCTTCATACTTCTACTCCTCTATGTTTAAGAAAGAAATATTGTACTTTTTACTTATTTGGAAGCTATGGTACTTCACAGAATAAGATTTTATGTGCAAAATATGAGATGATCTTAATTAAGGTTAATTAATGATTAATCTGACTGATCATATTCTTTATTAATCTGTTAATTATTTGTTCTATTAAATGTAATATAAAATAGTGAAAATTGTCCGTCATAGTTTCCCAGTGACGTCTTCTAATGTCTTGTTTTGTCCGACCGACGCTCCAAAACCAAACGATATTCAGTTCACAAAAATATAAAACAGAGAAAAGCAGCAAAGTTTTGGCTTTTTGCTTGAAAAATGATTATTAATTATTGATTGATTTGATTATCGAAATAGTTGCCATATTTTTTTGTTGTTTCAGCTATATTATAAATATGATATACTGCTTTACATAAAACTACCTCACAGTGCATAAAGTAGTTAAAATTGGTTCCATCTCGACCAGCTACAACATTAAACGCTGCTTTACATGCAGTGCATCAGTAATCATTTAACAATATATGAAAGTATGATATTGACATTTGTCTCCATTACTGAATGCAATAGTCTAAAATACTGTCACGTTATATTCATATACAGTATATCAGTTCTGAAGTATTTGTTCAAAAATACCTTTTTATTTACATACAGGGAAGAATTTAAATTGTTTGAACTTGAGGTTCTCCAGTCCCTCTGACATGCATTTAAATTCTTTCCAGAACTTCAGCTTGTTTTTGACTTCTCTATCACTGTGGTCTAATCTCTCCCCAGTGAATACCACCTGGAAAACATCGTTGATAGAATAGAGATGAGTGGAGTGCTCTTGTGGACACAAGCCGAGGACTCCCAGCAGAGTTTTAGATGCACTTTAAATGAACTGCACTGAAGCCAAGAACCAGCTGAGAGGTAAACACATACATTAAACATTTTGACATTACAATGTTACTGCAAACTGCAGGCTGCTATAGGAGGAACAAACATTGTAAAGCAAAACCTTACAGTGTTTTTTTATAAGAATTATTCTAATGACATACAAAAAATTAGATTCAGCTAGCTTTATTATGGCACTTTGTACATGTCACGTTACAAACTCAACATTCAGGGTTTCTTGGTTCATACAGCACATAAAGAGAACATTGCATGTTTATTAAAAAAAGAACAGAAGAGACGTGGAAGCTGCTTAAATTTTCAACACACACACTCAAGAAACTCAAGTGACAGTTTATTCAAAATGTTGTCGAGCTATATAGATCATCGGTTCTGTAATCACCTGTGACATAAGCCTGTACTTCCTTATTTTTGATTTGTGTCATTAAAGGATAGGTTCACACTGTTTCAAGTGTATCTTGGTATAATACTGACAGGAGCTCTTGGTTAATGTAATGATTTGTCCTCTCCATACTGGCTGTGAAAAGATTCCTTTCCTAAAGCGATTTCTGTGTAAAAACTACAGCTGAAGCTAAAACGAGGCTTCAGCAGTCTGAGTTAGCTCGTAAAGTGATTGTCCTCCAAAGTCACTGGCTTTGTAGTACAAACTTGGCTTCGGTTAAACTTTTGAATGCACTTTTGCACAGAATGTGGATTTTGTCCCCCATCACTTTCATTAAAATTGTGCTAGGGAGGAACATTTTCACAACCAGCAGAGAGAAAAGGGACAATTACAATAACTAAGAACTTGTTCAATGCACATGTTGGGCAAGTCAGTATTTTTTAAGACAGATGAACAACCTGTCCTTTAATCAAAAGTATTTTGCCACTGTTAACGCCAAGATGACATCAAATTTATACTGTTTATCATCTCAGCGTCAGGCCTTTAATTTGAAATTGGCTGCTGCTAACACTTGTTTTCATTACTCATTAATCTGCCAATTATTTTCTTAATTGTTTTCTCTAAAAAATATCAGAAAATAGTGACGTGCATTACAATCCTCTTAAAACTGCTTATTTTTTGTCCAAAAGTTTAAGTTTAACATCACACAAGACAAAAAGACAAAATCCTTGCAATTGAGAAGCTTTAACTTGGGAATGTTTGGCATTTTTGCTTGATAAATAAAATATTAATCCATTATCAAAATATTTGCTGAGTTGCGCATTAATTTCAATCTATTTATCAACTAGTTGTTTCAATTCTAGTGTGAAACCGGTGGATATCACGTCCCACATCTCAACACTGTTACTCCAGTCTGACAAGACATCAATAAAGCAAAACCCTGATTATCAAAGAAAACACACATCTAATACTCACTTCTTCTTCTGCAGTCAAAAATACAGATATGTGCAAGGAAACTGTACAAAACCCATTCCTGTACGTAAAAGGAGCATCTCAGGTTGGTGTATGTGAACATACACTGTGACATCCATCCACACACACTGTGCACAGCATTATCCTACACACAAACAGATGTGGGTTCCCAGGGATCGAAGGTAAACAGGTTGCATTGAAGTGCTACGAGATCTTTCGTTGGCACACGAGGAGTAACATTTACAATATTTACATCTGCGATTAAATAATCAGTTGTCATGCGTTTTGTAGAAAATAAAATTCTCACATTCCATTTGGATATTTTGTTTTGTTCACGTGTGGAAATTAGATTTATGGTTTAGCAAAAAGAACATTAGTTTCAAATGGCATTCACTTAACTGTATATATCAATTATTCCTGTTGAATGTAGGACTGGTTCTTCTACTGGACAGGATGCATGAGCAGTAGGAATTAACAGGAAGCATTCTGCGATTGGCATTGAGTCGAATAAAACTGTAAAACTAAAAAAAACATGCTACTAAAGGTACTCCAACAAGAGTCACAGTAAAGCTGACTGGCTGAGCAATCCTCTGAGTGGGATCCCAAACCTGACACACTCTAGTGAACAATGCAGCTAGAAAGAGTGACGGCGTGAGGAATAAAACACTTCTTAAACTACAAACTTTCATCTGTCCCTTGTCTTTAAAGTCAATAAATAAATGAAAACCAAACCTGAATAAATATGACTTGAAGTGACAGTGAGACTGTGATTTTTGGGCATTGAAACGGCCTCGGGCCAAGAGAGCTGTCGATCTGCTGCAACACCTACAATGAGGTTTTCCTCTGACATCATCCTCTCCCTTTGGTGCCTCAGTTTATGGCTGTCTGACCAACCCTGCTTCAGTCACATAGAGGGAGTCCAGCAGACTCCCAGGCTGGCCAGCAGGCCTTTGGGGGGGGGTTGGGGAGGGGATCAGCTCAATGGGAGAGGACCGGTGCAGGATTTTGGACGGGTTGTCTGTGAAGTTCTTCTGGAGGATGCAGGGGGTGGGGGGGTAAGTTTAGGTCCGCACCCAGCTGACAGGCACCCAGAAGGACTCTCGCTCCAGCCTTTCCAAGATACCTCGCAGTTCTGCACAGGCACTGGCTGAGTCCTCCTTGATCAGGACCCGGTCCACCAGGTGTCCATACTGCTGATCAATCTGAATGGCAGACTGACGCATCTCCTGGAGGTCTTCATCCTGTTGCAGAAAGCAAAATGAGATTTATATAGAAAGAGACACCTACAGGATCACAGTGACCACCTTACTCACCAGGTTTACCCTAACTGTGTCCCAATACAGACACGGGAACTCAGAGGTCCTATGGAGGACCTGATGGCTGAATTTGTCCCTTCTCCACAGATGAGACAGTCTAGCTCCACAAAGGCCGAAACTATAATGGTGCTTTTGGCTGCTCCTTGTAAAATTGTCAAAAATATACATTTAGCTAAACAACCAGCCTGTTTCACAAAAGACTGTCGCTTGAAACTGTCAGATAAGTCCTACTGGGCTCTTGCACGGGTTGCAAGAATTTGTTTTGACTCAATAAACGTGTGTGAAGTAGAAATGATCTCTAGCTTGCAAATTTGGTGAAGTGGGGCCTCGGCCGACAAATTGTGACCAGTGATACCTCAGTTTACCAGCTGTGACATTAAACATCATTTTTTCTGTAATGCCCTGTGATTAAAAACATATCCAGAGGTCGGTAACCAAAACAATGAAGTTTCTGTCTGGGTTCCAGTTTTAACACCCTACAGAACCCAAAAGATACAGTTTATGTACTCCAAGTTTGGCTAAAGACGTCTTCTAGGCCACTGAATTGGGACGCAGCTCTGACTGCCAAGAGAAAACTTAGGACTCACTGTAACACGGCCATGTTCTCCCCCTCCTGGTGAGGTGGCAGCGCTGCGGCGACGTCTGCTCTCGGGAACACGAGGTTTGACAAATATTACATAGGGCTTGAACTCCGCTGTCCGCAGCCTCTTCAGTGCCTGGAGGGGTGGAGGATTTACATACAACAGAGCAGACAGAGGTGAAAAATCCGGCATGAGAGGAGAAAGTCAACAGCGATGCATCAGACTCTCCACACAGTGAGCAGATCTGATGTGGCTGCCTGCCCTCATCCACTCAGCAAACCGCTGCTGCCTGCAGGATCTGGAACTCATGACGTGTTGTGATAGTGCACTGTGATACATTTGGATGTACATTAAACAAGACGTGTTCAGAAGTTGTAACATGACCCCTACCTCAGGCTGCACGTCCACTACACACATCTTATTCTTAGCCTGCACAGAGCGGATAGCCTCTATACTTGTGCCGTACTGGTTCTCCTTGTATTCCCCGTGCTCTATGAACCTGGAGAGAAACGACAAAACTTTAACTTAAGCTGGAAACAAATCATATACACTACTAGGGCTGCATCTAATGATTATTTTTGTTATCGATTAATCATTTGGTCTATAAAACAGTGAAAAAAGCTCATCACAATATGTGATGACCTCATCGAATGTCTTGGTTTATCTGACCGATAGCCAAATCCCCAAAATGTTCAATTTATTATAACGCAAGACCAAGAAAAGTGGCAAATTTTCACATTTGAGAACCTGGAACAATCAGATTTTTTAAATTTTTGCTGGAAAAATAACTTCAAAATAATCAAAATATTTGCCGATTTGTTTTCTGTCGTTCAACTAGTCGATTAATCGACCAATCGTTGCAGCTCTACACACTACTGTTCAAAAGTTTGACTGTAACGAACCAAGCTTTTGTGGCAGGCGATTCCAGATGGCTGAGAGGACTACTCCATATTTTTGAATGGTCTTTCATGCTTTTAGGTTGTAGAAAGTCCTCTTTACAAATAGATGTTATTTTGTACGAAGGGTTTGCAAAAAGTACAATGTTCGACCAGACTGACAACTGAAAGGGCAGAAAGAGACAAAGATACCTCTGAGCAACAGTTCAATGAGAATATGAGAAATCAACAGTCATTGGTAGAAGAAATTGGAAGCTTAGCATCAAAATCTGTGCAGATTTGAACAGGAACAGGTTCCCGTTTCAGTGTCAAGTGCACAATAATGCCTCTAACAACCTGGATTTTAACAGGCGTTTTGCTTTAGCGAAGCTATTCTTAAAACTTCAAAATAGAAATTAAAGGCTAGTCTAGGGTTAGCGCTATTGGAATATCAGCTAAACATACTATGGACTGACAAATCACAGTTAAAACCTGTGCAATCTAACCACTGAGTAGACTGCAGAGGGCCCAAAGAAAAACAGGTTCCCAAAATATTTAGAGCCCAGTTGCGCCGCTGTGGTTCAATAATGATTGAGGGTCGCTTACGCTTTTCTTGACTGGAAAACAAATTCAAAATTGAAGGTATTTGGGGGAAAAATGGTTCCAACAGTATTCTCCCCTGTCATGCGACACTGTGGGGACGTTACCTAAATGGAAGTTTTAATCATTTCGTATTTCTTCTTTTAGGGCCCAAACTATTTCAAATGTAAATAATACCTTTGGTGTCTGAATTATCCTGTTTTTATCCATGTTAAAACAGCAATTATAGAAGGAAAGAAGAAAAACAATATAACAGGTGATTCCAAACTTTTGAACAGCAGTGTGTGTGTTTACACAAAAGCAACACGGTAAACATACTTGTTGTTTAAAGCATCCGCGTCAAATTGCTGTTTGGTGACAAAGTGGTACTCCACACCCTCCTTCTCGTGAGGCTTCTTGGGCCTGGTGGTATCTGTGGGAACACAGAAGAGGAATTTACTTGTGTGTGTGATGTTGGTTCATTGAAAAGCACAGTGTGTGTAAATGCTGGGTGACTCACGCGGCACAGCCACTGCGAAACGATGTGGGTTTTCAGCAATCACCCGCTGTTTGAGCTCATTGATTCGTGCTCCAAGAGAACCTTTGTGGATTTAAAGGAGAGAAAAAAAATAAAGAGTGAACTTCAAATACATCATCGTGTTGAAAAAGCTGTAAGAAATGGGTCATCAGTATGTTGCAACACATAGTTTGATCCACTAGGTGTCACTATCATCACAGGAGAACATTTGCAGTGGTGGAATGTAACTAAGTACATTTACTCAAGTACCGTACTTAGGTACAAATTTGAGGTATTTCTACTTTACTTGAGTATTTCCAGTTTATGCAACTTTATACTTCTACTCCACTACATTTGTCTGACAGCTTTAGTTACTTCTCACATTACAATTTTTTCATAGCCTTCCTGTGCAGGGAAAACCATTAATCTCCAAATCTGGTCACTTCATTTTTCATCTTCTTTTTCTTCTTCTGATAAACTGAAGGATGAAGTGTTGCTTTATGGCAGGGGTTCTCAAAGTTTTGATGACTGAGTGCCAATTTAGGGAGGCAACATATGATCGAGGGGCCGCACAGGAAAAATGCACACAGGTAAGCCTTGTTGAAACTGTTCAGCCTTACGTTTGCACTCTTCACCCATGAACTTGTCGTTGGATTTGTGATTGGTCTCATAATGGCGTTTAACGTTAAATTCCTTGAGCATTGAATTCACCTGTTTGCAGAAAAGGCAGATCGCTTTATCTGTCCTCCCCAGGTCTGACAAAGTAAGAGTTGATCCATTTTTCCATCCATTGATCCATTTCTTTACAGCGTTTATTTCCAGGTGGCTTTTCCATCTCACTTTCACATTTAACTGCTGAGTTGTCCACCGAAATCGCTAACTTTAGCTAACATTGATGACAGAACGTAATTCCCACGACACTTGCGAGATGCCAGTAGTTGCCATGCAACCAGTAGCTTTCTACAAGTTGTTATTCCTAACCTGACACTTGTTAGGCAGCACTGTTTGACAAGGTAGCTGAAGAGTGTAGGCTGGTCTTAAATGTGTTCGGGGGCCGCACAAAATGGTTCTGAGGGCCGTCATTAGCCCTCTATGCTTTATGGGTTGAGAAAATTCTCCTCCTTCTTAAGCTAAATAAACTTTTTAACCCCCCTTTGGATCAGCTGGAAAATGCATCGTCACAAAGCTGAAAACAGGCTGTTTTTCTGAGCTCGTGAAAACTTTTTAGACTACCCTACAGTATATAAAGTAGTTCATATAAATGAGCTCAACCTGAAACATCTACAGCAGTAAAATGCAACATACATATTAGTGTATGTAAATACTTCTTCCACCACTGAACATTTGTGCCTTTCACTGCCTCAGTCTCACCGATCAGAACCACCAGACGGGGCCTCTCATGGGGCCTCTGCTGGTAGCGGGTCACCTCTTCATAAGTCAGGAAGTCGGGGTCTCCAGGATCAGAGCCCTCTCCGGAGGATCCTTGCCTGTCCTTACGACTCAGCCGGAAACTCCTCCGTAAACCAGCTACAGCGGGGCCAGAGATGGGAGGGAAGAAGGAGCAGAGGAAAAAAAAGGTCTTGGGTCAGATGTCATGAGCCATAAATTTATTCACACAAGATTACATAACATGAGTACGACTTCATTTCCTTGATGCAGATATTATCCTTTTGCATTTGCAGAAAGTTATTAGATAAGTGCAGTGAGCAAACATGTTGATTGATAATCATGCATTAAAAAACCTTTGTAAATAGTGCACATGGATGAAAATAGCTCACTCTTATCTGAAGTATAAATACTCGATAGTGTGAGATATTAGCTGAATTTAGAGCCAATTAGACGTCATGCTTCAACAAAAAATTAGATTACATGCATCTGACAGTAAACACAGGTGAAACTCTTAAAGTGTGAGAATGAAGCAGACTCTAATTTAAGCAAAACATTCTTTGAATTCATTTTTAAAAGTGACTTTCAGCAGTTCAAGACAGATTTCAGTGACCCAAAATAGACATCATTTTCCAACATTATGGTCCAAACAAGGCATGCTGCTTTGAACGAGGCTACAGTGCTGAGGCAGGACAGACAGGACAGCCTGGCCCTGAGAAACACCACGTCAATGGCAGAGAGTCACTGCAAATCAGGGTCTCCCATGGCCAGGACTGTCTGTATCCCCCATCAGTGGTGTGTACCTGAGGGAATGAGCCGGGCACTGTACCTGAATAAAATTCCCAGGAAAACACCTGGCCACAGGAGGGCGCCACTGCTTTACACTTAGGAGAGACTATAACTGGCGTTAGAGCATCACACAACCCAGCCTCACACCTCCACACAGGGTGAACGAGCAGCAAACGTGCCTGGTTGAGTGTGCAATGCGTCCAACTCAGCAGGGGCCCTCATGGGGGGGACGGGGAAGGGGGAAGCAGTGCACTGGCCACAGCACAGCAGCAGGGGCAGTTAGTTAGATGCAGGGCGGGAGGGAAGGAGGTTTAGGAGGATCCAAACACTGCACGGTGGAGGGGGCGGGAGGAGGGAGGGGAAAGGGCGGGTTTTACAGCTCCAAGCAGAGTGCACGGTAGGAAGCGCAAATACTGTTTTTTTTCTTTGTGTTACAGTGAGACGGTGCTGAGAAGCTTCTAGCTGTGTTTAGATCGCTCCTTGTGCTCATCATCATTCCAGCAGCTCAAAGGAGGTGGGGGAGTAAATAGGGGTCAGGTTGGGCTGAAAAAGGGTGAGGGAGGGGAGCTCAGTGGAAGGCTAGAGAGGGGTTGAGGATAAAGGGGGACTAATGTATTACCTCCATCCCAATTTGAATTCAGTAAAGCCTGTTATTGCAACATAACATACATGTCTACCTATTACCTACTGCTCAAATGCAATAAGTACCAACATTCACCATCATTGTAGTAATATTTGGTGATATTTTACAAGTCCATACTTTCCTAATAATTTACTATAAGGTTTCCTGGAAAGAACTATAATTTGGTACAAAATTAGGAATAGGAAAGTAGGAATTCTCTTGAAAGAAGAACCCAATTTCAACCTAAGTGAATATTCATGTTTTACTAATGCGTTCCTGGAAATGTTTTTCTCCATATATGTTGAACTGTATTTTTCATGTTTTTGCGTGTTCAGCTGAACTGCTGTGCACTGACTAAAAGACTCTTTATACCAGCAGCTATTTGGAATTTATTGTACTAAGTGTACAAATTAAGTGTACTAATTAAACGGTCTCTCGTTAGCCTGTAAGCAGCAGCAAATGACATTGTTCTTTTCAGGAAACTTCCTAAGAAATGTTCAGGAAATTGTAGACCAATTCCGTACTAACTAAATCACGATCGCCTTGTTTTCTACGTGTCTGCGATTGTTTTGCTTCTGTGTTGTGATATCCGACACATCCTGAGCTATCTGTTAACTCTAATTATGCAGGAGCCTCTGAAGAGGCAGATCTGTTACTGGCACCTGCAGAAGTGTGAGACGATACTTCCTACACATTTTTTCTACATTGCTTTCCTTTCACGTTTGATACAAACACTTGTAATGGGTTTGTTTTTTCTGCAACTGCACACATCTTCCCTTCCCCAAATAAATCGGATACCCTCATCCATCTTCCTCCTCTGGCATCGTCTTTGACCCCATCTCTTGACCCTTCGAAACCTTCCTCTTATCCCTCAACCCCAGCCCCAGACAGGTCAACCCTACAAGCAGTCATTTTGACCCCCAGCCCAAAAGCACCCAGGGAACCAGCGCACAGCCAGGCTGCAGCAGTCAGAGAGCAGATAGGGAGAAGGAGGTGGAGAAAGATGTGCACGCTCTCACCTATGTACTGTCCATTGAAATAGCCCTCACAGTCACAGTCCTCTGTAGGGAGGCAAGCAGGGAAAAGAGGGGGTAAGCACAGGGTAAGAGACCTGGAAGAGTTAAGGAGTAGGGGAGGTGGAAGAGTTAAAGAGGGGGGCGGGCCATGGGCGCTGGAGAGGGCAGGCGGGGCAGACGACAGGCAGCAGGCAGGCAGACAGCAGGAGGCGAGAGTGGAGGGGCAGCCAAGAGATAATGAAGGAACGCTGTTGGAGGCAACAGCCACTAACGAGACATTATGAGACGAGAGAGGAGAGAAGAGGAGAGGAGAGGAGAGGAGAGGAGGCTCTCCTTCATCTGGAAAGGAGCCAGCTGTGAGCCGAGTCTGTGACCCATACACATGTAAACAAGCTTGGCCTCCCCGAAGTTTCACAGCTGAGGCACAAACCGCCTCACATACAGAAACCTACAAATCCACAACTCCAAAAGAAAAGAAAAACGATGATTTTTACTCAACTGCTTCTAAATTCTGTCTTTTCATCAAACCTAATGTATGACGATATGCACTGATTTTAGAAAAAAGACAAATGATGGGTGGAAAACAAATCTCTTACAGTGCAGGAAACAGGAGAAAACAACATTAAAACAGCAGCTGAAGCTGCAGTAGAGAAAAAGATGAGGAGGGACACAGAACAAAAGATAAAAGGGACTGAGGATGACGCAAAAGAAAAGAGGAGCTATTGCTATCTTTAACAACCTCTGCTTGGTTGGGCTAAATTCTCCAGGGATGCTGTTCTGCCTGCACATCACCTGGTACAATACACACACACACACACAC